>PVKS010044275.1:0-14413 GCA_004027875.1 Aplodontia rufa
CGACCCAGCTATCCCACTCCTGGGAATTTTCCCAAAAGATTTAGAATCAGCATATTATAGCGATGTGGCTTCATCAATGTTTATAGCAGCTCAATTTACTATAGCTAGATTATGGAACCAACCCAGATGCCCCTCACTTGATGAGTGGATTCAAAAGCTTTGGTTCATATATACTATGGAATACTACTCGGCCATCAGAGAGGACGATATTATAGCTTTCGAAGTCAAATGGATGGAGATGGACAGAATTATGCTTAGTGAAGTCTCCCAAGCTCAGAGACTTAAGGGCCGAATGGTTTCTCTCATCTGTTGCTACTAGAATTTATGTTGAAGCAGTAGGACAGATGGCTGACCTAACAAAGCCTCAAATTGAATGACTTTCAGTGCAACAGGGGCGAAAGCTCCCTAGGTAACTTGGAGGTGGTAGAAAGGGGAGGGGGGGGAGGGTATATGAAGAACTCATAGGAGTCTGGTAATTGGGAAGAAGGGGGAACCATCCCAGAAGCCAATGTTATTCCTACACTAGATACCCATTTAATACATGAGTTCTTCTGGGGGAAACTACAATAGATGAAACCCATAGTAGCTTATCTATGCGTTAGCATTACCCCTGGTTAACAAAGTTTATACACATTGATTGCTACAGTTTTGACAATGTTTCCCCCTCATCTGTATCCTGTATCGCTATATACTTCTAATAAATGTTGAAAAAAAAAAAAGAAAGAAAGAGGGGTAGTGAGACAGAAAGAGACAGAGAGAAGGGGGAGAGACAGAGGAAGAGAGGATCAATTTCATTTACTTTTTTCATGTGGCCTTCGTTGTTATGACACTTTGTTGTGTACGTGGCACTACAATTCAAATATGCATCACCGCTACAGCTCAGCCACAAAGTTTTTAACAGCTGCTGTTTCTCCCTCTGTATAACTTGCTTTTGGTCACATATCATCTTGATCCCATTATAATCAAACATCTTCCCACTTGGATGCTATACAACTCTATCCTTTGCAGACAAAAATAATATTAGACTCTTCCAATCAAAACAGATAGTAAACTTTGGTGTCAATGTGAATTATGCACTTTAAGCTGCAGATGTTTGGAAGCACTTAGGATTGTATAAATACATTCTTATTCCTTTTTGTTCAGAAGAATTGTTAAAAATAATTTCATTTTTTATCATGGCATTTGCAGCCAAATGGATAGAGATGGAAAAAGTTATGCTGAGTGAATATCCCAAACCCAGACTTAAGACTCAAATGTTTTCTCTCATATGTGGAAGCTAGATTACAATCTAAGACAGATTGAATGTTAGCTAAGGTAAATAATAACCTCAACACGGGTGAATTTCTACATAAGTAGGGGGAACTATGAATATGATGCTGGGGGGAGAAGGGAGTGGGGCAGGGAGGTGTGGGTGGGATTAGCGGGGTAATCAATACAGCTGGAGTGAGGAAGTAGGGGGGTTATCAATGTGGTTGGGAACCCTTGACTTCTACGAGAAGCCCAACTAACATGGGGGTAAAAAGTGGAAACACGGGTTCAGGGAGCAGCCAAAGGGGAGAGACCATGGGACTGGGATCAGCTTTAATTTACTTTGTCAATATCCATATATTCATGAGTGTAAAAATGAGTCCCTCCATGTAAGACTATTTGAACCAATAAAAAAAAGGGCATTTATTTATTTATATTTATATCATTTTATATTTAAAAATTATAAATACAATGCTTTTTTTAACATTAAAATAATTTGAAATAGCTTTTGAATTTGAAAAGATAAGGTTTTCTTCAAATCCTTGCAAAATATCAACAACTTTGTTTAAATGAATATTTGATATAATGTAAGAGGTTTAGAAATAAGAAAGTAGTTTAAAAAAAGAAAAACTATGTGAATCTCTGACACAAGTAGGAGATTTCATGTATGTATGTATGTATTCATATACATTACATATAACATAATTAAATTATTCAAAAAATATTGAGTATCCATTCAGCAAAGTCCCAGTCCCCATCATGCAATATGCTAGGTAAGGATATGTTTCTACATATTTCAACACATCTATTATTAAATATATGTATGTAATACATGTATTTATAAATATGTATATTTTAAAGTACATATAAACTTTCCTAAAGTATCATGTGAAAATAAGCAACTATGGATTTGATGAAGATAATAGTAATTTATATTCAATTGTAAACTATTAAAATTATTCTGGAGAGATTAAAGAAACAACTTAAATTGCAAAGTAAAAGGATTAGTAAACAGGAAAATTATTAAAGAAGGTTCTAAAATGTATACAAGTATTTATTTAGAATGCTATGCTATTAAAATGTCACTTTTGTAATACTATTTAAATTTATTATGCCAGCTATGGTCACAAAGTTATTCATTTGAAAAAACATGATTTGCATCTATTTCCAGAATAAACCTTAACATGTACATTATTAATGATAGTCTATCAACTCCTAGTATTCTTAGTACCTGTCAGGCCCTGCTCTAAACATTATACATGTATTAAATCAGATAATTTTTATATGCATTTTATGATTTAGAAATTCTTACCCAATTTTGAAGAGAAGGAAGTGGAAGGAAAGAGTAAGTAATAACTTCTCCAGTTACACACACTTAATACATGGATAAAATTCAGCCTTTTAATTCAGTTCATCAAGATAATTTGTAACGTACACAGGTATGCACAATAGCAAAAGGAATGCAAATGGTTAAATGCAGTAAAAGTTAATGGTGATATTTTAAAACTAGAACTTTGGGAAATAAGAGATATAGATAATTTTTCAAGTAGCACATAGATCTGATACAGTATGAAAGAGACCAGGCTAGTAGACAGAATTACTGCCTTTTTACTCAGTTGACTCATACTCAACAAATTTAATGCTACATTAATGAAATCCACCTAAGCAAATATCACTTACCTTTTAATTTCTTTTTTTAAGAGAGAGATAGAATCAATTTTTTATTTAGTTTTTCACATGTCCTTTATTACTCTGACACTCCGTTGTGTACTGGTGCTGGAGTATGAACCTGTATCCTCATGCATGCCAGGCATGTACCATAACCACTGAGCAACCACTACATCTCCTTACTTTTTAATTTCATAATCTAAGGTTAGTAAATCAAATTGCCCTATTCAGGAATATAAAAACAATAAAATGGCTATTCTTTATGCTATGGTTTGAGTGTGAAGTGTCCCCCAAAAGTTCACATGACAATTAGGGAAGGCTGAGATGAAATGATTGGGTTATAAAAGCCTTAACTCAGTCAGGTCATAGTCTGGTAGGGTGTGGCTAGAGGAGGTGGGTCATTGGGAGCATGACTCTGGGGTATATATTCTATAACTGGTGTGGAGTTTCTCTCTCTGCTCTGCTTCCAGATGTGATACTTTGAGCTCCCTGCTCCCTGGAGTCATGTCTGCCGTGGCCACGTTCAGCCTCACTTCAAGCCCTAAGGAATGGACCTGGACTCCTGTGCACAAAGACCTCTGAAACCATGAGCCCTGAAAATAAATTTTTCCTCCTGAAATTGATGTTTTCAGATCACTTAGTCTCAGCAGCAAAAAGCTGATTAAAACAATTTTATTATTGTTAGAAATGTTTTAAACAAAATTCTTATAAAAAAGTTATATATGTGTATATGCTATATACATGTATACTTGCATGTTACTATGGAAACATGTATATAATATTCATGATTACAAACAGTCTTATTGAAGAAAACTCACATCATCTTTTCACATGCTACTGCCAAATATATCTTCTTCCTTGTATAAACCGAGAAGGGATCAGTGTGTCTATTCACTGCTAATAGCAAAGTAAAACAGGATATATTAAATGTATGCTTGTTGCTTTCCTGTATTGTCTGTTTACAAATGCCAATTCCCAAATATCCTTGTTAAACTTTAAATTCACCTTGGGTTCCCTCCTATCTTTTCTCTAAAATGGGACAGTGCCCCACTCCTTCAGCATGCTTTCCTCCTCTACCCCCACTATCATACGTTTAGTTCAGCCTCTAAATATTTTATCACTTGCAAGGGTCATACCCCTGCCCCAGTTTCAAGTCTTTCTAAATTCTCAATTCAAATAGTCACACTGCTGGCTGCCAATCAAAATAACCAGGAGAGTTTAAAAAAAAAAAGTCTGTGTAAGTGTGTGTCTATGCACTTGTGTGTGTGTTTTAAATGAAGGCTTTTAGGCTGCACTTCAGGGCTAATAAATTTTCCAGACATCTGTTTCTAAAAATACAGCTCTGATTGTTTGACACTAACTCCCAATCCTTCCTCCACCATTCCATAGCTTGTCAGGATCTGAACATCCTGAGATGGTCATCATGTCTAATAGGAAGAAAATAGCAATCCAAACACCTAGTCTACTGTATCTCACATTTCACCTATGATGTGCTAATTACATAATTATAGACTTGTAACTATACTTCATACATTAAAGTTCAATTAGAATTATGTTTGTATATAATTTAAGAATGCTCAGTTGATACTCATTTTTTAGGTGTTTAAGATAGTTACTTAAAATTCCTTTGGTGTCTAAATGAATTTGTGATTACAATTACAGTAGTTAAGTTAAAAGCTGCAATTAACTAATAACCTTTCCTCTATAAATCCAATAATTAAAGTAAAAATTTGATGACCATTCTCAATTTTTCATTTTGATATGACTATATCAGAGACATATTGAATTTATGTAGTTTTATATGAAAAAACAGAAAGTAATTAATATGTAGAATAATATAACTGAAATGATTAAAGATAATTATAAAATTACCACATTAATGAGGTTGGATCTAGCTCATTCACTTTCTATAATCTCTTTAGTGCTGCAAAGACATTTATTTCTTAGATGATGACTTTATTTCTCTGGGTAATGCAACTACTAGGATGTGGTATTTTGATCCTCTTTGTACAGTTATAACCTTGTAATGCTGAACTCTGTAGTTAGCTGGTGGTCAGGAAAACAAAATTCAGTAAATAATACCATTGTAATGAGTTGGTTCTTAAGTAAACTTCAATGGATTTTCTCAAAATCCATAAACAAACAACAGTATAACCTAAATGTTAAGTTGGCAGTTATTGCACAAAAGGACAGCGATGCTTCTAATACTATTTTAAAACACAAAGCAGAGTTCAGGAAATAATATTAGTACTAACTGGATGATAGCCATAGTTTAATAGTTCATTAAGCTCTTTTTCAGTTATTGTATTCCTGGAATCACAGATGCTTCCTCCTGGTTTCCAAACTTTGTTTGCCATTATAAATGCTGTAATTTCAATAGAGTTATCAATTACTTAACTACTCATTCTGAATTTTCTACTTGTATAATGTGTTGCCCAAACATTATTAAATTCTAATAAAAGCCACTCTAACATTTAAGATTAGGAGTGGAGAAAAACTAAAAGGATTTCATGATAAAGTATCAAAAAGTTAAATATATTTGAGAGATGAGTCAAATTAATTTTGAATATGTAAGTTTCCACAGGAAACCAGCAAAATTTGTGAACTGATAAACTACTCTAACAAAAGCTTTCGAAACTTGTGAGAATTTTCAGGATAATTACTAGTTTTTCAAGGAAGTCAATCATTTACCTATATGTATCTTTAAATCTTCCTGAAATTATTTATTTATGTATTTATACAAAGCCCAGAACATCATCCAAACCATTTAATAGTGATTAAAGACCAATCTTGGTGAATAAATTCTATCATTCAACCTCTACAGTCAATTAACTTCTTAAGACTATAATTTTCCCATTTGTCAGCTATTTCCCTATCAACTCTCCCTGTGCTTTTGTCATCTGTGGCTTCTGGAAGTATTTTTCATTGCCAAGATTATTCCATATGTTCATAAGCCTAACCCCTTTCTTTCCTCATTCAGTATCACTTCCAGTGATACTTCTCACTGAACCCTTTCTAGTAAAACATGTTCCTTCTTTCATATACTATTACTTCAGAGACAGGAAAAAAATTAATTGTGCTTCCTGGTTCCCAACTGCAGATTCCAGTCTATTAAACCTTCATTAAAAACTGATTAGTTTTTGAAATTTCTACTATCTCCAAAAGCAGTGGTCCTTAAAGTGTGATCCAGGGACTAGTACTACTCTGAGACCATTCATTACTGCCATAAAGCTACTATTAAAGTTGAGAATAAGGAATTAAACATTTTATAGGAATTTAGCAGAGCAATTTTATGGTTGTTGATCCCAATAATAAAAAATACATGCTTGGATTTTGTCTATTATTTTTTTACTTCATTTTTTGGTCATTCACTTTTATTATGTGTTATAAAAGTAGTAATCCATAACACTTTGGAAAAAATATTTTATAAAAACTGGTCCTTCATCACAGGTAGTTTGAGAAGCACTGGTTTGTATAACTTACTTCTCATCTATACCACTGTCATTTACTGATAACCAAGGTTACGTTCCCATATTGTTGAAGAAAATTTCCTGCCCCTATTCTAGATACAAGCAACAGGTACCTATACAACACTGTAGTCTCTCAATTTCTTGACCCATTTATTCTAACAAAATTTACCTTACAATGGTCACATCCAACATCTTACTCTTAAGGTCTCTTTAGTCCTTAATTCTAAAACTCCTCTTCCTGGATCACAACTTTCTTTTCATCTATCTTCTTTATAAAACTGCTCTTTAACAAGACCACAATCTAAAACTGCTCTTTAATAAGACCACAATCTTTATTAGTTAAAGATTTCCTTCTGTTTGTGCTAAATCATCTGGTTCACTATTTTGGCAACACAAAGTCAATGGAATCTTTAATTTCCCTATACTAGAGACATTTCTAATCTCTAATCTAGTGTAAACTCACTACAACAGAAAATATTTTCTTTACTTTTGCTTTCAAAGTATGCCTGAATTATTATTTCCAGCCTCATGCTATTCTTTCTTTTATTTATTTTGCCTAGATTTTTTCCTCATCTCCACACAAGTTTCCCTCACTTGGGATTCAAACTCCAACCTTTTATCTCCCAATTGCAATGAGGAAAGTACATGAAATGACAAATGAAAAGCTCTGAGCACAAACTTCTTCAAGATTTGTTTTAGTCATCTATTGCATCACTGTGACCAAAGTACCTGACAAGAACAACCCTGAGGAAGGAAAGTTTATTTGGGGCTCATGTTTTCTAAAGTCTCAGTCCATAGAAGGCTGACTCCATTGCTCTGATTCCAAGATAAAACACCATATCATGGGGGAAGAATCTAGTGGAGGAAATCTGCTCAGCTCATGGAAGGCTCAGGAAGGAGAGGTGGTGGGTGGAGAAGTGGCTACAGGTAAGATGAATCCTTGCAGCAAACACCCCCAGTGATTCACCTCCTTCAGCCATAACCTACCTGCCTACAGAGACCAACCAGTCAGTCTGTTCAAACTAGAATGGAACAATCAGGTTACAATTGTCATAACTGAATCATTTCACTTCTGAATATTCTTGCATTAACAAGAGCTCTTGGAAGACATCTCATGAGCCAAACAATAAGTTCCTTCTTCATCTACTTTTAAACATATCTACAGATTTCTCTATCATTCCTGTATTTGTTACCTGAGTTTACTTCTTCCTCCTTTCTCTACATATCAAGAATTTTCCCTAGTCCTACCCATACATCTCACACATGGACAATAAATATCCTATGTCAATGCTCAATAGGTGAATACAAAAGGGGAGGATTTTAATAATCAAGTGGCAGGGTGGCTCCATCTATAGATATCACTCAGTCTTTCTCCAGAAATTCCTGTTGTGTCAGTGCGCTCGTGAACACAGTGGACATGTTGGCAGGTATGGAGGTTATGCAGAGGCTCATCAAATGAAAGTGGACTTTCATTTGCCAACATTACCCTGGGTATAGCCACTGCTGAGTGCCCAATTAACCAGCACCAGAGACCAACATTGAGTCCCTGATAATGAAACCATTCCCTGGAACATAGGACAGGTTCATAACAAAGGCCCATTATGATTATGAGAGGGGTAATTTTCTGTTCTTACTGGAATAGACACTTCCTCTGGATATGAATTTACTTTCCCTACATACAATGCTTCTGCCATTTGTCTGCAAAATCAGAATGCACTATCTACAAACACGATATTCTACATAACATTGCTTATGATCAAGGAACTCGTTTCACAGCAAATGGTACATGGTGATTAGGCTAAGCTCAAGGAATTCAGTGATATTACCATGTTCCTGTCATTCTGACTACTTGGGATTCCTCAAGACTCTGAATCAACAGATAAGGAAACAAGTTATACAACAGCCAGGGTCATTAATCCTAGGTACCCAAGAGAAACTGAGTTACCCTTAAACCATGTAGGTAAGGAGAAATATATCTGGAATACAGGATATCCACTATGGTATCACTTATATCCATAATATATATTACTGCATATTTATATCTAGTGAATACACCCTTTAAGATGAGGGTGAAGTAAAGATATATTTGGACAAGTGAGAACTGAATTCAACAACAGCAGATGTCTATTAGAAATGGGAAGAATGAGGAGGAGGAAGAAGGAAGAGAAAGACAAGGTAGAAAGGACAAAGGAAAGAAGGAACAGAGAGAAAGGCAGGGAGAAGGAAAAATATGGAAAGAAGGTTAAGTTAAGGTGAATGAAAGAAAACAAAAATTCATTCAATATGAAGAATTAAAGTATTCTTAAAATGATAAATTTGTGGATAAACACAGGAGAGTATTTTTTACTTCTCATAATTTCTTTGAAAGATAATTTGCTATTTGAAACAAAACAGATAAAATATATATGTCAATATATGAAAAGATGAGGGATGCATGGAATTTTACTATTTAAACATTCTCATCTGAACCATGAAAAACAAGATCAATGCTAAAAAGTTGTGATGTGTTAAATAAAAGAAGAGATATATTAGTGATCAAAAAGAAAGGTTGTTAAGATGCCAATTTCCCTGCACTTATATGGTCTATAGATTCAACACAATCTTTGACTATAACCTTATTAAGCTTTCTATAAAAAAACTGATCTTAACATTTATAGGGAAATGCAGATAACCTAAAATAACCAAAACATTCTTAAAACAAAGTTGGAGGACTTTCAAATCCCTAACTTTGACATTTACAGCAATCAATGCAGTATGACATTGACATAAGTACCAATAAATAGATCACTAGAATGGAATAGCATATTCTTAGATACAAGCTTGTATAGTTATTTTTTTAAAAAACTGCACAAATGACAAATAATGTTGGAATGACTTGATACTCATCTGTTAAAAATAAATTTCAATTTTTGACTTATACTATATATAATAATTAACTCAAAATAAATCATAGTAAAATAAACATTAAAGTTTGTATAAGAAAACATAGGAAAACATCCTGGCCATCTTGGAATGAGCAAAAATTCAAAACTTTCTCATACAAGATGCATTAAAAAGTGGTAAATTAGACTTCATTAATTTTTAAATTCTATGTCCATCAAAACATAGTATTTAATGAACAAGCAAACAAACCAGGAGAAAGTATTTGTGATACATATATCTGACAATAGACTCCATCCAAAATATATAGTGAACCACATATCAATAATAAAAAGTCAAATTACTCAATTTGAAAAACTGGCAAAAGATTTGAACAGATATTACAAAAAGGAAAACGTGAATAGCCAATCAATAAGCATAGAAAAAAGTGCTCAGTATCAGTTATTGAAAGATTCAAATAAAAACCACAAAATATATCAGAATAACCTACTAAAATAGTTACAATTCAAAACACTGACAACACTAAGTGTTTGTTATGTATGAAACAACCAGAACTTTAATAAATTGCTATTAAGTATAAAATGATAAGTCACTTCCCAAAAAATATTTGCTAATTACCTTTTGTTTTTTAAAGAGAGAGGGGCAGTGAGTGAGAGAGAGAGATTAAATCAATTTTATTTAGTTTTGCATGTGGCTTTTGTTGCTCCAATACTTTGTTGTGTACGTAGTGCTGAGATTTGAACCCGAGTACTCGCGCATGCCAGGCAAATACAGTAACCGCTGAGCCACCACTCCAGCCCCTGCTAATTTCTTTTATAGTATATACATTCCTACTTTATAACTCAGCAATTCTATTCCTAGGCATTTAACAAAGAGGATAAACACATGTCCACAAAAAGAATTCTTAGTTTTGATAGATAAAATGTATACAAATCTAAATATCCATCAATTAATAGAGAATGAATAACAAATGTAAGATTATACAATGAATTATTTGTAAATAAAAGGATAAAGCCTACTGATACACACAGCAACATTAATGAGCATCAAAAATATTTTGCTGACATTGTACAATTCCACACATATGAAGTTCTAGAATGGGTAAAACAAATCTGTAGTTTAAAAAAAATCCGGGGAATTTGTTTGGGTATGTCAGGGAAGATAGGAAAGGAAAATAAATGAGGGAATCTTAGATTATAAAAATATTCTATATCTTTATATAGATGTGGTAACATGCATGTAGTCATTTGTCAAAACTCATTAAATTGGAAATTTAATATTTATGTATTTTACTTATGGGTGTAAATTTTATCTGACATTAAAATTATGAACAAATAAACATTATTTTTTTAAAGAGAGGAAAAATGAGGGGGAGAGAAAGAGAGAATCAATTTTCTTTAGTTTTTCATCTGGTTTTCATTGCTCTGACACTTAGTTGTGAATGTGGTGCTGGGGTTTGAATCTGGGTCCTTGCACATGCCAGTCAAGCACTGTAATCACTGAGCCACTGCTCCAGTCCCAATGGAAAACATTAACAGCAAAACACTCTAGTTTTCAATGATAATTAAAACCAAAATAACAAAACAATTCATTAATTCTTTAATGTCTTTTATTTATATACTTATTGGAAAACTTTCTACATAAAATGTAATATAAAGGTGTATTTTATTGTATATTTAACCTACTTTTAATAAGACTAACACAACTTTAAAGCCAGACCTGGCTAAGTAATATTAATGGGTTAATACATAACTTTGGAAATTTTTTCAAAGGATTATAATACTGAAACAGGCTACTATTAACAATAAAAACCATTTTCCTCTGAATCTTTTTAGGGTTTTGACATTAAATATTTAAATTAATTCCAGGAAGTGGTTTGCAAGTCTGATCTTTTGTGATCCCAGAGCTTAGTATTATGATAGATGAGTCAAGTAGCAATTAATCAAATAAACCTGTATGCAAATGTACAAGCACCTCACAGAGTCATTTTCAAAAGAGTGAAAGTCTTGAAATACTGTGTTATGAAAGCAAGTTTTATGTAAAATTGTACTGACACTTTGGACTAAAGGTAGTACCTTGTTTAAAGCTTTACATTCCTCCTGTAATATTTGTGAAAGCATATTAGATATTTTTACTATTTATTTCATTACATGTACTTGTGTTTTTGAAGATAGTAGTATACATACAAGTCATTAACATGGTAACTGAAATTTATTTTTCTGTGAGACAGATAATAAAGAAATGAAACCACAGCAATGTGAATTTTTCTAAGGTGACAGTTAAACTATCAAGTAGACTAGCACAAAATTTTAGTTCCCTTAACAAAATCCCATCTATAGAATAAAATACTTACATGCTGAAACACCTAGCAAATTCCCCAATACTTAGTGATTTCTACTCATTACCAGATGTGTTAATAGTGGGTTCATGGTTCAAATTCTCATTTATTGCAATCTTGCCCAACTTGCTATTAACCCCATACTGAAGGAACACTGCCTCTTCCAGGAAGGCAGGATACATTTACTATTAGATGAAACAACACTGAAAAAATTGATATTATGAACTCAATATATTGTTTGTATTTGTATGTATGTAACATATAACATATATATAATTTATTTATGTTGTTGTTGTTTTGTTTTGCTTTACAGTGCTGCAAGTCAAATGCAGGGCCTTGTGCATGCTAGGCAAGCACTCTATCACTGAGCTAAACACCTTGTCCTGTTAGATTTTTTTAAAAAAATAATATTTATAATGATGATGAACACTAATTTTTAGGGAAATAACTTTGGTTTTTGATATCTTAAGCTATTTAATACAGCAGGACTATAGGTAGACTTTTAGAAGTGATATATTGAAAAACATAACCATCATCAAACTGAATGTCTTACAGGAATTAATACAGAGGCAGAATGGCAGAAAACCTAGATGTACTTCAAAAATATTTTGTTATAATAGTAATGAGCTAGGACATATAAAAATACATGGGATGCAGATAAATAAATACATGGGATACATAAATAAAAATTAATAGTTTCCATGAAAAAATCCTTTAATTGAAGTTTAGATTCCATTAAATTTTCAATAAATAGTACCAGGTTTTTTAGTGGATAATTACAAGCTGAATAAGAACTTATTATAGTGAAGGCAAAACTGATGAACAATAAGAAAGCTAGATCCTTATGCTATCAAAAATTAAGACTGAGATATAATGCTAGGACAAACATTTACTGCACTACAGGAATAAAAACTAAATAAATGGAGCAGAAGAAAGTCCAGAAATAGATCAATAAGTATACAGTCACCTGAGCTAGTACAAGGTGCAAATTACTGAGGAAGATGGAAGGACATATAATTTTTAATATGTATGGTGCTGGGTCAAGTCCATTGGCTATCCACAGGAATAAAACGAAATACTGACCACTAAAAAATTTAACGTACTAACTGGAAGGGTAAAAATGATCATTTAGATCTAATTAAAATTAAGAACTTTGCCAACAAAAGATAGCATTAAGGGGGCTGGAGTGGTGGCTAAGTGGTTATGGCACTTGCCTGGCAAGTGAGTTCGAACCCCAGCACCACATATACAACAAAGTGTCGGAGCAATGAAAGTCATGTGAAAACCTAAATAAAAATTGATTCTTTCTTTCTTTCTCTCTCTCTCTTATTCTCCCTCTCTCTCCTTTAAAAAAAAAAGACAGCATTAAGGGGGCTGGAGCGGTGGCTGAGTGGTGGCTGAGTGGTGACGGTGCTTGCCTGGCATGCACGAGGACGCGAGTTCAAACTCCAGCACCAAGTACACAACAAAGCTTCGGAGTAATGAAAGCCACATGAAAAACTAAATAAAACTGATTCTCTCTCTCACTGTCCCTCTCTCTCTTTTTTAAACACAGCATTAAAAAGAAAAAATGCAAGTCACTTCCAGTACAGGTATTTATATCAAAATTATACAAACCAGTAACAAAAAGAGATACAATAAAATTTAAAAATGTGGAAAAATCTTCAACAGTCACTTCACAAAAATTAATTATTAAAATGGCAGAGAAACATTTGAAAAGGCGCTCTACATCAATTAGCCATTAGGGAAACTAAAACCGAAATGAAATATGAAGAATGATGGAAATTAAAATAATGATACCAGGTATCAATATAAGCAACTATCTCATATTGCTACTGCAATGGAAAAATGTTAGGCATACCCTAATAAAGCTAAATATATTATTTTTAATTAATCTTCTCCTTTGAATATATATATGTGTGCTTGTGTGTGTATATATACATATATATTGTTTTATAGATGTAGCTATACAGATATGAAGAAATGAGCATTTATGCCAATCAAAAGCCATGCACAAGAATATGACAATTTCATACATAAGTTAAAATGGAAATAACCTAAATTTGTGAGACCCACTGAATTTGTAAATGAATCATAGTATAGTCACACAGAACAAAACAAATATAAATTATTAAAAACTCTAACAATAGAGATCAACATACAGATACAAAAGAATATTTCACATTATTTTTATATGAAGTTTAAAATATGCAAAATGACCTATGGCAATAGAAGAATGAGTACCTTTGCTGAGGGACTCTGACTGGAAGAGTAACAATGGAGCCTTCTGCAGTACTAGAAATTCATCTTGATCTGGGTGATGCTTATGTGGATAGATACATACTATATGTAAAAAATCATCAAATCCTCTACTTGATATTGATAAAATTATTAGCTTTTACTGTAATTTTTCAAAAACTGATCAGAGAGATAGCCTGTTCAACAAATGGTGTTGGACAAACTGGACTGCCATTTGTAGACAACTGAAGCTAGATCCTTATCTTTCACCCTGCACAAAAATTAAATCAAAATGGATCAAAGACCTGGATATTAAGCCTACAACTCTAAATTTATTAGAAAAAGAAGTCGGGGAAACACTACACCTTATAAGAGTTGGTCGCTTCTTCCTTAATAGAACTCCTATGGCGCATGCTGTAAAATCAAAATTAAATGAATGGGATGCAATTAAACTAAAAAGCTTCTGCACAGCCAAAGATTTAGTTGAGAGCATCAACAGAGAACCCACAGAATGGGAGAAAATTTTTGCCTGCTACACCTCGGACAGAGGGCTAATATCCAGAATTTATAG
>PVKS010044276.1:0-14424 GCA_004027875.1 Aplodontia rufa
TCTGTTTTCAAATAAGGTCACATTCACAAGTCTAAGGTGAGGATCTGCATGTATCTTTTGGGGGTCATTATTCAATTCACTAAGGTGCATGGATTCATGTTTACAACAGGTTAATAGTTCTAGCAAAAAAGCCCCACCATTTTCAATACATCATTTAGCCTCACGGCAGGCCACATGGATTTATAGTCAGAAAGAAAAATGTGGGCAACTCCTCAGAATGCCTTTTGGGATCCATAAAAAGTGGCAGATTCACAAGAAAAGCTCAAGGCTGGTAGGAGATGAAAAGAGCCCCGAGTAAGGAAACACACATGAATTAAGTGAGCAGAAGAAAATAGTAAGAAAAACTCTAATAAGTTTCCCATTGGTAATAAAAAGAGAAATGACCTAGAACTGCCACTGTTGACCACGATAAACTAGGGAATTAAGAATCGGAGAAGTGAAATGAAAAAGAGGAAAGTTATAGTCAAGGAAATAGCAAGCCAATTTCACACCTATAAAATAGTAATCTATAGACTTGAGTATAGGAACTGGAAAACTGGATCTTAAGTTGCATCAGGAAATATTTCTTCTCCTTTTGGCTGTGCCTGGTGGAAGCCCTCATGTGGCTACTCTCCAGAGCAAAGAGACATTTCCACCAATTAACTGTCCAATTAACCTTTCGAGTGACTGCTTGGGCTCACTCCAAAATATTTCCCAAGTATATATTATCCTCTGGCATAGTTCAAAGTCTTTGGAAAATCTTATGAGTAAGACCAAACAAGTCATAGATTACTGGTCACCAAATTAAGGGCCACCTTGGGGTTCTCCATGGAACCCTGATCCACTCACCCAAGCCAGAGGGAGACAACCTGGGGGGTCTCACAGTATGTGGATCTGTCCTTTCCACGGTCAGACTGAATAGGCACAAAGTTGTACAAGTACTCTACAGGTGTGCAAGGGAGCAATAAGGTAGTGTCCATGCTAGAAATCAGGGGTGGCTGAAGGAGTGTGCAGACAACAGACCTGGCAAGTCGGAGCCATGTTCAGCAATGGAATGACACAGGAGGTGACTGCACGGCAGGGGATGGCAATCAGGAGTTCTGAATGGGACATACACTCAGACCCCACTGGGGGCCATGAGCATGTCACAGCTGAGATGACTGGACTGTGGGATGATGACTCCGCAACTGCATCAAAATCTTGTGTTATTCTCAAGAAACCATTTGAGAATGAGAAACAAAACAAAATGAAACTCACGCTGTATTTATCATCTTGTCCAAGGGGTGGAGGGAGGGAGCCATATCTCATCTTTAACTGGAGATCTGGCATCATGACCAAGTTTGACAAATTAGCAAGAATGGCAGCACTCCATTTATTAATTGCTATGCTCCATTTTAATTAAAACCGTCCTGGCTAATTACTCATTTCACCATGTACAATGGCGCCTGAACGAGCTGGAGGACACGATTAAGGCTCAGATAAACTCTGCACCCGTCCACTTAGCTTTGCATTGCTTTCTCCCACATGTGACTACGCAAGGGCAATGTGACCCTAACCTCTCCTTCTGCCTCGTCTTAGAAGCAGATGTCGTAGGAAGAGCATGGGCTTTCAAACTCATAATTTGGGTTTGGTTGTTAGCTCTGCCATTTACAGACTGTGTGACCATGAGCAAATATTTAACCTCTCTGACCTTCCAGTTTTCCCACCTAAAAATAGGAGAAGCAATAGTCCTTACCACAGAGAATGGCGTGAGGGCGAAATGGATATATGATAGTGGCTTAGTGAATGCTGGTCACCATTCTCAGTGCCACCATCCCACCCACTTGGGTGGCATCTCCTTGCTCATTAGGCTCAGTTCAGTCACTGCCTCCTCCCATTTGTTTTCCCTGAGTCCCAGGTCTGTGATAAGCCCTCTTTCCATGGACTTATCCTGTTGTCTGACTGGGTTTATTGGATCTCCTATTTACTTGTAAGCCCAGTAGGTGGACACATCCATCGGTAAGCAATTGTGGTTAAGATGAAATGAAAACGGTAATTTTTTTCAGTGCATCTTTTCAAATAGCTTCCAAGTTAGTAGGACATAAACACTTATTAAGTCGTTTGGAGTCTAACTACATAATAAACAAAATTGTTAGGTGTCTCTTTTGACCTAGATGTGCCATGAAAAAATTACTGAGATGCTAAGGGTTCCATGACCTGAGAAAGTTCTGGAACCCATACTGGGAAAAAGATACAGCTTTGGTAGAGCTACAGTAATAGCTTAATTAATGGGCAACAGGAAGGAGCATCTCTGTTTCCCCAGGTGCTGCTTTGGAGCACTCTGGAATGCTTTATGAGAAACGATTCCGTGGGTTTACTCACTTACTCCCCTGACAGCCCAAAGCAGAAAGTGTATTTCTCCAAGTTACCAAAGGGGGAACTGAGGCCTACAGAGAATGGATAACTTGCTTTGGGTCACAGAAGGGAAGATGCTGGAGCTGGTTCTCACACCTCTGCATCCTGATTCCAGGATGTCATTGCCACTTTACCAATGCTACGGGGCTCCAAAGAAGAGTCAAGTATCTGGGCTACAGAATCCATTTACAAAACTGGTAATCCACGAGAGCAGATGCTTTGAGTTGCCTGACTGGCCCAAGCTGACCTGCCCTTGAGTGTGCTCACAGGTTACTGGACACCTGCCAGGTGAGCCACAGAAAGCCAGAGGGAATCTTCTCCAAGGACCTGGGATCTGAGGTATCATCTTTCTGTGGCTTTTCTGTCTGCCTCAGCAATTCTGGCAGGGAGTTCCTGTTACAACGGCAGGTGCAGAAGAGGCTTGCTGCCTGTTTTGAGTAGTAGCTGCATCTGCTCCCACCGCTGTCCTTCTTGGGGCTGATCTGTTCACTGGTTTTGTAGATTCCCTGAGGTCTGCACCTTGGCAATAACTTCTCCTTTCATGTCATAAAATACACTACTAAAAAGAAAGGTGGGCGCTAACACCTCCACTGCTAAGCACTGAAAACTGGGCATCCGTGAGTGTCATGACTGCAGCTGGGCCATCTCCTCTCAGAAAGCAGGCAGGCCTGTGCAGTTCCCGTCCACAAACAGTTCAGAAGGGTGGCTTTCTGCATGGCCAGAGAGATCAGCCATCTACCCAGCAATTAAGCCACTGTCAGACTGTAAATACACATTTGCAAATGCCGCGGTAATTGTTCAGACAGTGCAAGCCTGTTCATGCAGGCTGGTTGCGGAATGCTAATGGGGACGGTTACCAACATCTGCCTTCGTGGCTGCAGCCAGCTTTGTGCTGTTTAAACATTTATGGGCATAGAACAGTGGAATTGGTATTTGCCTCTGCCAACTTTGAGAAAATAAAAAAAAAAACTCAGCGCTATGGACAGTTCATGGCAGATTGACGGGCTGAGTGTGGGCATCACAGTTCCAGCAAGAGCAGTCTCATTTAAAAATCCTTTGGCTTTCTAAAAGTTAAATAACACTCAGCAAGGCATGGAACTGCCACCCCAAAGCTGTGGCAATGTGGCTTTTCTCACTGGCCTCTCTGACCTCACTAGCATGGTAGGTATTATAATTAAGCAAATACATTCCTGCTGACTCCAAAGTGTGGTGTGTGCACACGTCCACGGAGCTGGTAGATCTCAAGGTGCACAATTCAGGGACTTTGTCTTTTCAACATTCACGCTGGGGCTTGTGTTTGAAATCAGTGTTTTTCCCATCATCTTGAGCTATACATGCTTATCTCTCCCAATCGCTAGGTACATAGGCTTCCTGTGTTCCGCAATTCTGGCTGCTCTGGCTGATGTCCTCATCCCCATCCGCCGAGGGCACTGTGCGTATGTGTCATGTTAGGAGTCAGAGCTAGGATGTCAAGGTCTGTTTGCAGCACCTCAAGCTTAGGTAAACATCATCTGGCCATATTCAACTGTTACAGAATATTACTTAGGGTTATAGCAAGAATGTGAAAAAGGGACCCCAAACTACAGTGGCAGAGAGATGGTAAGACTTTATTCTTCCCTCCTGTAACACATCCCAACAAACAGCCCAGGCTGGAGCTTGCTTTGCTCTACAGTCATTCAAAGATCCAAGTTCTGACCATCTTTTGGTTCTGCCGTTGCCCTGGGGATTCTCCCCATCTGTCTGGTCAAGACCCGGTTACAGAGAAGCCCATAGAGCAGTTCATGGAGGGGAGGAAGAGTGGGACCAGGGAAACTGGCTCATCTCTTAAGCTGGGCATGACCTGCATTGCATTGGTATAACCGAAATCCCAGAGGCCCAGGGGTCCTGAGGAATGCTGTTGCCACTGGGGAACCTGGAGCCATCACCAACACCACCACCATGGGGGAAGGGAGGGCAGGAGCTGATGGCCGCCAGCAGCTTCAGTCCCATCTGACAGCAGACTAAAAAGGCACTGCCACTTACAGATAAGGTAATGCCACATGGGCGTGTATTTATCAAGTGCCCATTAGGTGCCAGGTACTCTTTGTTAAAGCATGTAAGAAAACATTAACATATTGTGTGGGGAAATTATATAACAATATAAATACACTTTTCTACTTTTGAAGGACTTTTGCTTTTTCAGATAATAGAAATCAGCTGGGGGTTAAGGCAAGGTTTTTGCCTTCACATTCCTGTACCTGGCATTATTAATGCTCTGCATAGGCACCCTCTGAAGACTTTTGGGCATTTTTTGGATTTTGGTCTTGTAAGTCACAGCTTGCTTCTGGCATGTTTACTAAGGAAGGCCTTTTCACAAGATGATATGATATCATTGAGATTAAATTCTATCTCAAAGGTGGGTTTTTCCCCAAAAATAATTATGGCAACCAATATAGCAAGTTTTGCAGTCATCCCCCTGATGGGGTAAGTCACACCATCTTCAGGACTTGTGTACTCAAAGTAATGATAAACAAAACCATGGCCGGACTTCGTGATGTACTTCTGGTAGTGGACCTGTGGGTGTAAGAAGTAGTCCAGAGGCACCAGGAACACATCCTTCACTTCATCAGGATTAGGTTGGGCCTGGAAGTTGTGATCTACAAAACCCACCACTGGTGCTATCCATGTATCCTTCTATAAGCAGAAAACAAAATACACAAATTAAGAAGCTCAATGATATTGTTTCAAATGCCAATCTCTGCCACTTCTATAAGGCAAGACTACAGGCCAAAGACATCAGTTAAAGGTGGGTAGTGAAGAGGGAGAATTTGCTCCAGAAGCCAACTTAGCTCCCTCATGTATGGGGGGTGACTGTCCTACCTGAGGTGGCATCTATGAGACGACTCTGAAAGTGTCATGTGTCGTGAGTATAAACTGGTATGAAAACTGCTATGATCTGTTTGGAATAGTCATGTGGCAGTGTCACAAAAACATGATCCCTTTTGCCTGGGAATTGCGAGTGTGAGTGTATCCGCATTCTAAATTCCTCTCAGCAGGAAGAGCCTGTGAATGCGGTGGAAGCATTATTTGCAAGAGCTGCAAACTGTACATGAGAGTTGCCAATCTTCAGTTAATGGATATTTTCGTTATGTGAGTTGTGGTTATAGCCATATATTAGAATACTATGTAAGGAATGTGGTATCTTTCCTTCTTGGTAAAGACCAAGATATGCTCTCTCATCAACAGAAAAGTGACATATATCTCATATACTTATAATGACATAAATTATTTTTCATATCATAGATGTTTATATTATAGGGGGAATTTCTATTTAAAACCACAAGGGCTTGCAAATGAATCTGAGTTTGGTTTGATGAAAGATCCTTCTGTCCACCTGGTAGTCTTGAGGTCTGGGCTACATTTGGATTCAGGCACTGGAAAGGCCAGAGGATGACAGCCTGCCTGGGACAGTTAAAGTAGGAGGTCGGGGAAAGCCATAGCATGCACCCCAGCTTTGACACCCCAGAACATCTCCAACCATCACCAGATAGATGTCTCTGGGGAGGGGATCACTCCAGATCACTCTAGATTAGGAACCACTGAACCAGATCATCAATAAATGAGGTTTCTTGGGATACAGCTTAAAAGTTAGCAAGGGTCAAAATGCAAAGACCCCTTCCTGGCACCTTCCTGCACAGAACATCTTTTTTCTTTCTTTCTTTCTTTTTTTTTTTTTAAGAAAGAGGGACAGTGAGAGAGAGAGAAAGAGAGAAACAAGAAACAATTTTATTTAGTTTTTTATGTGGCTTTAGTTGCTCCGAGACTTTGCTGTGTAGGTGGTGCTGGGGTTTGAACCCGTGTACTTGCACATGCCGGGCAAGCGCCATAACCGCCGAACCACTGCTCCAGCCCCAGAACATCTTTCTTTAGAGCCCTTGTTCACCCTAATTTCTCAATAGTGCCATTTTAGAAATCTCCTTAAGTCATCAGCATAGTCCTGGGCTAGTCTGGATCTGAAATGTGCCCTCGAGGCCCCCGTGTTGAAGGGGTGGTCCCCAGCTGGGGGCGCTACCAGGAGGCAGTAAACCCTTAAGAGGAAGTTGGGGGCCTGGGGACACTGAAGGGGGCATGGGACCTCAGTCTCTTCTGCTCTTCCTGATTGCATCCCTGCTGCCATGAAGACAGCAGCTCGCTCCCCCATATGCGCCCTGCCTCAGTGTGCTACCTCGCTACAGGCCCAAAAGAAAGAGTTTGGGTGACCCTCAAGGGAAACCTCCCAACTGTGGGCCAAAGTAACTCTTCCCTCCCTACCAGCTGACCTCTCAGGTCTTCGTTATAGTAACGGAGAGCGGACTCTCGCAGCCCGTGAATCCTGCAGCTTTCCACCACCCAGGGAACCCAGCGGCTCCTGAGGACTTGAAATAGAGTAGCTTGTATTTGGGGGACCTCTGAACACTACGGCTCAATGTGTCAACCATGTTCTGAAATAAATCCCCAAAATGTGCTGGGGGACTTGCAGAACTCAACTGAAAAGAGTTCCTATTCGAAAACACTGTTGGGAAAAAAAGGGTAAGGAAAAAAAGAATTAAAGAACAGAAGGAAGGAAGGAAGGAAGGAAGGAAGGAAGGAAGGAAGGAAGGAAGGAAGGAAGGAAGGAAGGAAGGAAGGAAACACTGAAGAGGGGGAGATTTATACATTTCTTATCTAATCCTGTGTTTCTCCCCCACACACTGTGCACAAACACACCCTTATCTAGTGGCTGCAGGCTTCTTCCAGACTAAACCTCTCTTGAGTGACAACCCACCTATTTTTCAAATGGTCTCAAGGGGATGTCCCATAAGATAGCCAAAGTCACTGGCATTCTAATGATGAGGCAGTAATGGATGATTTTTTTTCTATCTTTCTTTTTTATTTATTTATTTTTTGATACCAGGAATTAAACCCAAAGACACTTTACTGCTGAGCTACATCCCAAGCCCTTTTTATTTTTTTGTTTTGAGACAAGGTCTTGCAAAGTTGCTCAGGCTGGCTTTGAACTTGTGATCTTCCTGCCACAGCCTCCAGAGAACCCCTGGGATTACAGGCATGCACCACCCTGCCTGGAAGGGATAATCCTTTTGAAATGAAAACATACCTGGAAGTTCAATATGTCAAATATAAAAAGTTTGTATCTGGGCTGGAGTGGCGGCTCAGTGGTTGGAGTGCTTGCCTGGCATGCGTGAGGGCTAGGGTTCAAACCTCAGCCCCATATACACAACTAAGTGTCTGAGAAATAAAGGCCAGATGAAAAAATAAATAAAATTGATTCTCTTTCTCTCTCTTTCTCTGTTATGGGGTGAAGCACTTGACCTCTGCAGTGAACCTCACCCACACCACAACTCCAGTTCAACCACAGAAAAATATCAGTCTACAAAAATACCTGACCAGGCCTGCAGCAGTGGCTTGGCGGTTATAGTGCTTGCACGGCATGTGCAAGTACATGGGTTCAAATCCCAGCACCACATACACAACTAAGTGTCAGAGCAACGAAAGCCATGTGAAAAACTCAATAAAAATTGATTCTCTCTGTCTCTGTCTCTCTCTCTCACTGTCCTTCTCTCTTTAAAAAAAAACAAAAACCTGACGGGTGTACCTCGAAACTCCTAGGCATGAGTTTAAGGGAAGTCCTAGAAACTGTCATGGACCAGAGGACTAAGGAGACATGAAAACCACAAATGATATGGCATCTAGATGAGACCCAGGCCAGACATGAGGACATCCGCAGAGAAACAGCGAAAGGCAAATGAGATGTGGATTGCAGTTGGCAATAATGCACTAACACGGACTGCAGTTGTGGCAGATGAACCACAGTGATGTAAGATGCCACGCACAGGGGACTCTGGGTGTGGGGCACACAGGAACTCGCTGTACTCTCTTTGCAACTTACCTGTAAATCTATATCCTAAAACCAAAAGGCTTAAGTACAACATTTTTACTGATAAATGAGCTGTTACGCAAGTTAAAATTCTCATCGACTCCTTCTAAAGTCGGTAAATGCAATAATGAGGTGGCTGTGGGGAACTCCTAGCAAGTACGGTCTGGCCGTATCAGCCCCAGACCCTTCTGCTTTTCCTGCGTTGCTTTGGCTTATGCTGTCCGGGAGATCGTGATGCTCACAGAAACGCAGTCATGAGCGGTCAGGTGTTTTCAACAGCTTGCCTAGCTGCCTAGCAGCCCTGTGCCTCGGGGCTCCACTCAGCCACCGTGATAGGAACTTCATCCTGCCCCGCTGACAAAATCGAGGCCCCTCTGGGTAAAGGTAATGCCCTGGTTTTCTCGGGGATATATTTACTACACAGCACGCTTTTTTTTTCCCCCAAGCAAATTCTCAAAATAAGTGTATGCTAGAGAAAAGGAAATGTGAATTGAATGTAAATGAAATAACTCTAAAGCATCTCTAAGGCTTCACAGCACCTGCTCTGAAGCTCACAGATGTAGCTCAACCCTTTCATTTCTGGTTGGGGAAAGAGGGCTTGCAACCACCTAGCTCACAAAAGACAAAGTTCACCCAAGGACCTGGTCTCTGGGCTCTCTGGGCAGCCGTGGTTGGGGTCATATTTGGGGCAGTGTGGAACCCCGAGAACAGCAAATCCACTGGCACACACGAGGGTCTTACGTCAAGCCAATAAGGCACCAGGCGACAGACGACTTCCACTTGCTGAGGATGCAGCCCCACTTCCTCCTGGGCTTCCCGGAGAGCTGTGCCTATGTGGTCCAGGTCAGTGGGCTCCCTCTTTCCTCCAGGGAAGCAAACTTCTCCAGGCGACCTTCTCAGCTGGACATTGAAAGAACAGAGCTGTCACATATGAATCCAACTGTGGCACCATTCTCTCACTCAACCAAGGTTTACTGAGCTGCGGTGGACCATTCCTACCCTGGGGTGAACAAGACCAAAGAGACAAAGGTTTTCTTTAAATCTTTAAAAAACAAACAAACAAACTCTACGAAATTCCCTCACTCCTAATTTTTTTCTACCTGCTTCCAAAAGATACCGTATTCACAATCAGATTGACATTGATGGAGAAAATCTGAAAGAAAGGGCATTGTCACCCATAGGGCACTCTGCCATGACTGAGCGCGTACCACGCTTTCGTCATGCTGATTCTTTCTCTCTCTCACTGTCCCTCTTTCTTTAAAAAAACAAAATTAACAGCTCAATGATATTTAATACATTTGCAGCATTGTACAGCCACCCCTGCTGTCTCATTTCAGAATATTGTCATTGCTCCCAAAAGAAGCCCGACTGCCCATTAGGCCGGTGATCACCGCCCACCCACTTCCCTGGCCCCTGCTGTCTGTCACTATGCAAATGGAATCCCAGGGGAGCTCTGGTGTCTCTCCCTCATCGCTGTCACATCTACAAGGTTCCTCCATGTTGCGGCACACACCAGTATCCTCTTAGGACTGTTCGCATCACAATTTTCCTGCTCATCTACTCATGGACGGACATATAAACTACTGTCGCACTATAGTTCCATTTTTCAGACAAGGGAACTAAGGCTCAAAGCTGTCACATGACCTTCCCCCAGCTTTCTCCCACCCTCCTTCCCAGCTCTCTGGGGCCTGAAATAGGCGTGTGCGAATTCAAGAACAAAACACAGATTGAAGCCTTAGGAAATGAGGCTGCAACTTTAGTTGGCTTCAGAGGAGAATATCATAAAGTTTTCTAGAATAAAAACGTTACAGTGTGTACAGAAGAAAAGATGGAGAGCTTCTGGACTGCAGAGTCCTTTTAGCAAAGACAGCTCATGAAGAGTCAGTTTTTAAAAAAGCATCTGGATTCTTCTAATTCTTTAGAGTGGCGATCCCACACATCCAAAATGGTCTTTATTCCCTATTAATTGGAATAGGTAGGTGCACAAGGCCTTTTCAGTTGAACTGATATGCTCTGAGATCTTTTTAGGGTGCTTTCAAAACACAATTAAAATCAAGTCCATATAAAAAAACAAAACGAACTCCGCAGCTGATGCAGTCACATCTCATTTGCCAAGAGCTCGTGAGAGTGACCTCGCTGTTGTTCTAATGGACTTAAGTATTATATATTTGAACTTGGATGACAGCATTATTTTATCTGTACAAGTGTTGTGATATTAACCTTTAATTTTAGTTGTAGAATATAGATTTTGGTAGGTGCTCTGAGCTCATACACAAAGGCAAAGCTGCTCTAGATATAACAAGAGGTCAAAGACCCCCTGGTTGGAGGGTATGGGCCTATCTAGATTTTCTACATTACTGTTGCTGATAATTCAAACAATATATTGAAATGTTATGCCTGCACTTACTAGCAGAGCTGGGAACAGGTTCCCGGAGAAGCATCTCCCTCCGGAACCTGGATTTTTAATGTTGTGTGTGTTTGTGTCATGTTGTCTGGCCCAGACCAAAAAGAATCCACAAGTGTTTCCTTTCTGGTCCACAGATCTGCAGTAGACTCCTCAGCTCAGCTTTCTCTTGTAATAAATGCTTTTCATTATTCTGTTTAAAAAGTTAGGTTATATTATGGTCCATTTCTTTTTGTACTTGGATAACCTTTAAATTATCATTTCCCCAGTTCTTCCTCCCTCAACAGCAAGGGAGGGTACCCAGGGGTGCAGGGGGAAGCCAGAAACCCTATTCCCAGCCCAATATCCCTTTCAAGTGAACTCATTTATCTTAAATTTCAGGCCACGTCTGCCACTCAACACCCATGTTGACAGCAGACACTACAGAATTGTTGCTAAGTGCCAGGGCTGTGTTAGGTGTTTTATAATTGTCACCCTGTGAAATCCTCACAGCAGCCCCACAAAGCAGGTACTAATATATCTCCTCATTTTACATGGAAGAAATGGAAACACAGGGAGGGCAAGGAACTAGGACAAAGTCACACTGCTGGCAAAGAGGGAGCCTGCATTTGAGGTGGGCAGCTGGCTGAAGGGCCAAGTCTGCTAACTTGCATGTTCCAGGATTTTCACATTGTCCCTGGGGTAGGGAAAGCTTAGTCTAAACCAGTGGTTCTTGATGCGGATAATTTTACCCTTCCCCTAGATGCCTGCCAGGGTGACAGGCAAGGTCTGGAGACATTTGTGGCTATCACAAAAGTGTGTGTGTACTACTGGCATCTGGTGGGCAGTGACCAAGCATGTTACTAAACATTCCACGTACTCAGGACAGCCCACAGTAGAGTTATCTGGCCTAAAATGTCAATGCAGCACGACCAAAAGTAACCCTAGACTAAAAATATTTTAAATGACCTGCTGGCTAAATTCCTTAATTTTTCTTTCCAAACCCTCCCCTTCCCTAAACACCATGCCATTCTGTGGCTTCTTGTACCCCTACAACATCACGATTTTAAGAGTTCACAGGAGGGCTGGCGCGATGGCTCAGCGGTTACAATGCTTGCCCAGCATGCGTGAGTACGGGAGTTCAAACCCCAGCACCACGTACACAATGAAGTTGGAGCAACAAAAGCCAAATACAAAACTAAATAAAAATTGTTTCTCTCTCTCTTTCTCTCTCACTGTCCTTTCTTAAAAAAAAAAAAAAAAAGAGTTCATTGGAGGATCATAGCCTCAAACTCTGCAAAAGTCACAAAATTTCATGAAGTTTTCAGACGCCCTGAGACATCATGGCAACAGCCTCTCATCTACCTACCTTCTCCGACCGGCGGGTGAACAGCAGGTGAAGTTTTCTTTCTTTAGCCAACAATGGTAAAAGGATGGAATACTTAGGATTCAACAAGTGATCATATTTGGTCCCAACATCAACCTTTTTCAAGTGGGCTTTAGCATCATTTATCAAATTGTTTCTGAAACAGAAACAAACAAAACATTTCGGTAACCACAGGTAAGGCGGGAAGTTCTTAGTCCTGCCTATGTTTCCACGTTTTGTGTCTTGGAGTTTACCATTTCCGAGTCTCAGAGTATTTGTCAATAACATGGCTGAAATGCTAGTATTTAAATAGAATGATTTGGGGCATCATTGAATGAGGTAAAAAAAAAAAAAAAAACTACTAAGCATGTTTAGTATGTGAGTTTACTTTGAAAAACCTAAATTAAATGTAAAATTAAAGAATGGCTAATTTTTTTAATAATGCAAAGCTAAACTTTGAAATTCATAATTATATTCAGACAAGATGGGTTTCATTATAAGGTTCTCTTATCTGGCCCATATGTCAAGTTAACTGACCTTTATGTGTTATAATGGTGCTCCCCAACTTGAGTGGTAGAGAATCAGCAGGAAGTCTGTTACAACTCAGGCTGCTGGGCTTCCTCCTGTGTGATGACTCAATAACTTTGGAGCAAGGTCTGAGAATCAGCATTTTATCAAGCTGCTAAGTGGCAGTGCTGCTGATATTGCAGACCAGGGGAATGTATTTTGAAAACCATCACCTGATGATAAGCAAATATTTGGATAGAACCACAAATGGTATCCTTTTGACAGATGCATTTGATTGCTATTTTATACAATGAGTATCATACTATTGCCACCAAATTCCTATGCACCCAGAATATGACTTTATTCAGAAACAGGATCTTGGCAGATGTAACCAGCTAAGGATCTTGTGGTAAAATCACCCTGGAGACTTTATGACAAGTCAGCAAGAGGAGAGGACACAGAGAGATAGAGGCACACAGGAAAGAAGGCCTATGAAGATGGACACAGGGATTGGAAAGGTGCTGCCACCACAAGCCAAGGAATGCCAGAAGCCACCAGATGCTGGAAAAGGCAAGGAAGTGTACTCCAGAGATTTCAGAGGGAGCATGGCTCTGTCAACACCTTGATTTTGAGCTTCTAGAATTCAGAATGAGAGAAGAAACTGTTGTTGTTTTAAGCCATATGGTTTGTGGTACTTTGTTATGGCAGCCCTAGAATATGAACACATGGGTGCAAAAGGAGATGTCTAAGTTAGCCAGAATTGGTTTAGCAAGGGTAGAGGAGTGACCCTGCTGAGCCTTGCTGTCCTCATCTGTGATGTGCTTGAGTGTATCTGTCAGGATTAGATGACGTTCCCATACTGAGGTTGACACTCAGCGGCTGCTCATTGATTGGTAACCAGTGGCAGAAATGTCCCCATCACCAGCTAAGAAGCTGTTTGCAGATGTTTTGCTTTTTATGTGGCGAGTGCTCGCTAAATATGGTTGAGCAACACCATCGGATTTCAAAAACAACCAATGTTCTGAAAAGAAAACGTGAAAGCCGGCAAAGGACTGCAGAGCATATCCCCTGCAAAGAGGCCTCTGTTCAGAAAAGGAAGCTGGCCCCTCTGGAGTGGGGATGCCCCTCCCAAGGGCAGCTTTTACGGAGAAGTCCCCAAAATTGACCAGTGGAATCCCCAGAAGTAAAAGCCTGCAAAGACGTGACTGTCCACTGTAGGGCTGAGCCTTGGAATAACCTAACCGCCATCAAAATACCAACAGCAGTTCTGGGCAGGGCTCGGAGCACATGCCTCCCACGCTTTTCTCCTGGAATTCTCACTGCAACCGCGCATGTGAGAACAGGATCATGTTCAGGTTCAGCGAGGTTATGTAAGTGCAAGACCCAAAGTCACCAAGAAAAGAGCCATCAGGGTACACTGCAGTCATTAAGAAGTTCTGAGATCCAGTTGCAGAACAGAGAAACCAGCTGCGAAGGGGAAAGCGCTCTGTCACCCCGGCCTGGGACCAAACCTGCGTGTGTGTCAACTATGTGGGCTGAGGCCGGCTCACCACCTCGAGGATAAAGTGCAAAGTCCCGCGACTGTGCGCGGTGCCCAGGAGTCAAGGCTACCGGCCCGGACTCCGGAGCCGTATACTCCGCCCCAGCTAAAAGGTTTCTGCCGGCGCCCAGAGCCATCAAGGCGGGCTGGGGGGCCGGGGGCTGGGGGCCGGGAGGGTTTACCTGACAGTCTCCTGGAGCTGACAAGGCCGCGACATGGTCCTGGGGAAGATCTGTTTCCAATTGGAGAGTCCTGAGCAGGGAACCGCCGAACCCGCATGCGTACAGCCGGCCTCAGCCCAAGTGGTTGACGTACAGGCCGGCTCAGTCTCAGCCCGGGGCGGGCTGCGGGGCGGGGCCTGG
>PVKS010044277.1:0-14408 GCA_004027875.1 Aplodontia rufa
AGAATTAATATAATAAAAATGGCCATTCTACCAAAAGCCTTATATAGATTTAATGCTATCCCTATAAAGATACCTATGTCGTTCTTTAAAGACATAGAAAAAGCAATTCTCAAATTCATTTGGAACAACAAAAAACCAAGAATTGCCAAAGCACTACTAAGCAAGAAAGATGAAACAGGCGGTTTTGCCATTCCAGATCATAAAGTGCATTTCTAAATCATCTACATGTTAAAATTCTTATTCAAGCCTATTTTATGTAAAACTTAGGCATAAATTTTTTCATCTTTTAATTTTCATATTAATATTTCAGTCTTTAAAGGGGCATTTTTTATTATCTTCTTTGTACCAAGGATGTTTATGTAGGTTTTACACACAAATATCTTAAACTATACCATAATTTCCTTAAAGGATGGATACACACACACACACATACATACATTAATCTTTGTATTCTCTTCACTTTGTTAAGTGATAAATGGTAGAATATTTCTTGACTAAAGCCAAGGCTATAACTTCTCAAAGGAGTGAATTCTGTAGTCAGGGAAAACTGACCTGAAGAATCAAGAAGAGGCAGTGTGGCTCTTTCATCTGTGCTATTTATCATTGATTACTGACTTCTATATCATTGTATTCACTTTCATTACTGTATAATTTAGTATTCTGTGTTTTTTCCAAGACTGCCATTTTCTACAATATTGGAAGAAAAACTCTGAAAATACTGTTTTTCTGTGTAATTTTTTACTCTTACATAATTTTATTTAATTGTCTAAGCAGTATCTACTGCCAAAAATGCTTTCCCCCAGTATTGTTGAGTCTAAAGGCTGAGGAAGTCAGATTGTGGTCCTTCAGAGGCTCAGATCACCTTTTTGTTGTCTCTCTATATGAATCTAAGTTGTACTCCTGTTCTGAGACTTACATTTATTTGCTTGTTAGACTTTTCTGTAAGCCTTGTAAAATACTTGAGGGCCTGTGTGTGCACCACACTGTGCCACATTAAGGGGAGATATCTTGCTTCACTTTAGGAGATACTTAGGCCATTTTTCTTGAGAAACCTAGTTATCATAACTATATAGTGATCTTTTAGATAGTTTTAAAGAATTGAGAACATTTCTCCTTTAAATCAGCTGAACTTTTCTTTTTTAATATATACATAAAACTTGCTCTCACATTGTAATTCGAGTACCCAGAATTACTTATGAAATTCATTTTTTTATTAATTTCTGGCTTATTTTATTTCAAGATTACAAATTCAGAAATACTTGTTCGGTGTTCAAGTCTTTTGGTCGGTGTTCTTGGCTGCTATTGTTATATCGGTATTGTAACTGAAGAGGAAGCATATAAATCAGAATTATTCCAGAAAGCCAAGGTATGACAGTTTATGCTACAGTTTTATATAAATTTGAATGTAAATGTAATTTTACTCCTGAGAAAATTGTTATTTAAATATTTTGTGTCCCTAATCTGAAAAACTGAAATCTGAAGTGCTCTAAAAACTTAAACTGTTTTTTTCCGCTTGGTACCAGGGATTCAACCCAGAGGCACTTAACCACTGAGCCACATTTCTAGCCTTTTTTATTTTTTTATTTTGAGACAGGGTTTCACTGAGTTGGTTAGGGCCTCACTAAGTTGCTGAGGCTTACTTTGAAGTTGTGATCCTCCTGTCTGGGCCTCCTGAGGTGCTGGGATTACAGGTGTGCAGCATTGAACCTGGCAAAACCTGAAGCTTTTTGAGTGCTAACATGACAAGTAGAAAATTCCAAACCTGACCTCTCTTATGATAGGTCACAATCAAAACATTGGCACATGACACATAACAAGATTATCTTTGGACCATGTGTATAAGGTATATGAAACAAGTGAACTTTGTGTTTAGTTTTAGGTCACATCTTCAGATATTTCATTACATATATGCAAATATTAGAAAATCTGAAAAAACATCTGAACTCTGAAACCCTTTTGATCTAAAGCATTTTGAATAAGATACTCAACCTGTATCTGTTTCATTTATGCCATCTGAAAAGCAATGATACTCTTTCCTTCCTTAAGATTTAAAATTTTTATACGGTAACCATATAGTAAATAAAATAATCTCACATTAAAAGTCAATCTCATTGGGGTGGAGTGGTGACTCAGTGGTTATGGTGCTTGCCCAGCATGCAAAAGTACACAGGTTCAAACTCCAGTACCCACATACACAACTAAGTGTTGGAGCACCGAAAGCCATGTGAAAAAAAACTCAGTAGAAATTGATTTTCTCTCTCTCTCTCTGTCTCAAAAAAAATTCAATCTCATTAACACAAGTACTGATTTTTATCCATGCTTGTAAAAGTTTTCCCTGTAATGGTTTAATATCAAAGAACCTTGATTAATGGTATTAACCAACAAGGCTATAAGCTTGAAAGTTGTTTCATGTCTTGCGACCAATCTGTGTCCAATTTTCAAAGAGAAAAGAGTGAGATTTGTCATCATTTTGATTGTTCATAATTTATAATTTTATTGTATGACCTTGTGCAATTTTCAAAACATTTTTTTAATTCTTGGCTTTTCAGTGAAACTTTGAAAGGCAATACTAAAGTATACTATTAACTCAAATTTGTATGTTTTTCTTTTACTATTAATAGTCTCTAATGCAGTGTGCAGGAGAAAGTATCTCTCTGTTTAAAAATAACACAAATGAGGAATCTAGAATTGGTTCATTGAGAAATATGATACATCTCTGTATAAGGTGCTTATATAACTGTACCAAGGTAAAGTATGCTTCTTACTTGGTAGTATAGCCTGTTCTTGGGGTAGGTTACTTGGTGGTACTGGTGGGTTTTTTGTTTGTTTGTTTGTTTTGTTTTGTCCATTCATAAGTTTATAAACATTTAAAATTAGATGGAATGCTAAAGAAAGGTAATATCCAAAGGAGTTTTTCATGAGACTATTTTCATTGTTTCAGAAAAGTTGCTGAGGTTGTTTTACTACTTGTATCTGTAACTGCATAAATGAATGTTTAATAAATTTAATAAATATTTAATAAAGTTAATAAATAAATTTAATAAAAATTTGTCATCTGGTATGTGGCTGGCATGCTTAATATTATGCCAGGGTTATTAGACAAATTAACTCCAGCACAAATATTACTTTCTTTTACCCAGATAATCTTACATAAAATTTTATAGAATGGTACTGTGTGTAATTGTAGTTTTGATTTGGAGCAGGATTGTGGGGTAGTTGAGCCAGACCAGAATGTTGATAATAATTGGAAACATCTTTGAGAGCTAATATTAACATCAACATGCATCTTCGGTTTTATAATGTGTTCTTTAGCATTTTGGTATAAATGGGGATGAAGAGAAGTGAAAAAATAAATACTAGCTTATAATTATTGCTTTCTTAGATTTGGAATCAGAAGCTGATACTTTTAATGTTGTTTAAGCCAATGAAAGATGTTTGCTGTAGTTATTTTTCTAAGATCAGAAATTAATGACAACTTACATCTTGAGCTAATAGCGAGCTCCTTCTCTACATTTTATTCAAGGTGGAGAAAATATTGCCAAGAGTATTTGTTTTTATTCTTTGTTCTTTGTCCCAATTTTAGCAGAATCCAAGTAAGATTGTATCTGGTTTTTTCCTGCGATTGTTAACATCAAAACTAATGAGTGACGTTGCAGAAATTTGTAAAAGTTTAGTAAGTATGCTTCATTTTTTTTTTACCATATTTCATTGGTTATAAGGTGCATTTTTTTGTTGAAATATCAAATATGTATATATATATGTCACAATGTGTAATAACTTGTATTTTTATAAGTGTGCAAATTAAAGTTAACTTGGTTTTGGGGTAAATACATTTGATTGCCTTTTTTTTTTTTTTTAAGAGAGGGGACAATAAGAGAGAAAGAAAGAATCAGTTTTATTCAGTTTTTCACGTGGCTTTTGTTGCTCTGACACTTCATTGTGTCCATTGTGCTGGGGTTTGAACTCGTGTCCTCATGCATGCCAGTCAGGTATTTTAACTGCTGAGCCACAGCTGCCGCCCCATTTGATTATCTTCTAATATCAATATTTGCACAGGGGTGGAGCAGTGGATCAGTGGTTAAGACATTTGCCTGGCATGCATGAGGATGCAGATTCGAACCCCAGCACTGTATACACGATGGAGAGTGAGAATAACAAAGTCCACATGAGAAACTGAATAAAATTGATTCTTTCTCACTTGCTCTCTCACTGTCCCTCTCTCTTTAAAAAAGAAATTAAAAAATATGTGACTTAGTTCTTCGTTTTTAGTTTCTCAACAAATAATAGACAGAAAAACTGGGAACTAATTATGTAGGCTCATAACAATTTCTGTGCAACACTGTGGCAAAATTCAAATAATTCTTTCTTATTTAAAAAAAAATGATCAAAAAACCTTGCCAAACAGGTAACACATTATTATTGTGGTGTTTATTTTTCTTCTTCTATGCAAATGGTCTTATACTACTTCTGCTCTGTTATCTGGAACAGTGTTTTGCGTACATTGTAGATACTTAAATATCTGTTAAGTGGGAAAATATTCATTTAAAGAATATAGGAGAAATTCTAGTAAAGGATTTGCTTGTTCAAAAGGAATGTGAATTTTATGTTTTTTTAAAGAGAGAGAGTGAGAGAAAGGGAGAATTAATTTTTGTTTTAATTTTTTCATCTAGTTTTTGTTTTTTGTCCACTTAGCTGTGTATGTGGTGCTGGGGATCAAACCCAGGTCTTTATGCATGCCAGACAAGTGCTGTACTGCAGAGGCACTTCTTTAGCCCCTTATTTTATTTTATGAGACAGTGTCTCTGTATGCTGTTCAGGCAGGCCTCAATCTAGAGTTTATATATTCATTTTTCTGTGAATTTTTGGATCACAGGATGTTTCTGAAAGAAGCCAACTTGAATATCTTTCTCTTGTTTGAAGGCATCCTTTATCAGAAAGCCATTTGACTATGGAGAAATAGACTCAATGGAAGATGATAGTGATGAAAATCTAGAGGAGGCCAAGGATCCATCATCCATGGATATGCTTAAAGATTACCCTGTTGGCAGTGTAAGTGATGCAAGTGATTCCGTGGACAGCCAAAGTACTATTGGTAAATATATCTTTATTACTTGGGAATTCTTTTTTTTTTTTATAATAATTTGGCATTAGGAAAGGTCCCATTGGTATCAATTTTTTTAAGGTGCTACTCTTATTTTTTTTAAAGAAATTTAGTTATTGTACAATCAAAAATGCATCCAAAGTAGCAATATATTATATATTCTTAAATTAGATTTACCCCCTAGAGTCTACCCTGTTCTCCCACCCTTTCCCCTCCCTCTGCCCCTCCCACCTATTTCCTGGTGCGTAACTATGAACACCCTAGGTTATGTGTTACTACACCTTTGCTGTGTCACTGGTATCAGTTTTATGATAATTTTTGTTTTTCTTTTGTATAGTCTATTGGGATTATTCCATTATATTATACTTTAAATTTTTCTGATTTTTAATTGAATTTATTCATTTCCTATTTTGTTCTTACTGGGATGAATTTAAGATTAAGAAGTTAAATCACAATATAGATTATTGGCATAGTGGGAAGCTGGAGAGATGTTTGAGTTAGTATTCAGTGTATACAATTAATGTGCTCCTCTTAGTGATAGTGTTTTTATTTTTAGGTGCCTTGAATCCTTTAGCTGAAGAATATCTGTCAAAGCAAGATCTACTTCTTTTAGATATGCTCAAGTTCTTGTGTATGTGTGTAACTGCATCTCAGGCCAATCCTGTATCATTTAGAGCACCTGATATACGGAAGAAATTGTTAATGCTTATTGATTCTAGCACACTAGATCCTACTAAATCCCTTCATGTCCACATGGTGAGTCAAGTAGTACAAAGAAACTCTTCAATTCTATCTAGTGTTGCTGACTAAATGTAATAGCCTGATATATGTAAGAATCACATAGTGCCTTTGAAAACTTGAAATTCCTTTGCTGAGAAATGAATCTGTAAATCTAAGACTGATTGTTGAATGTACTTCTTTTCTTCTCTTCACTTTTCTTTTTTTTTGGAGATGGAATTTTGCTATGTTTTCTAGATTGGTGTTGAACTCCTAGACTCAAGCAACCTCCCTGTCTCAGCTTCCCTAATAAATGAGATTATCAGCGTATGCCATTCTGCCCAGCATTTACTTTTTCTTTTAAAGTGCTATGAAAAAACAAATTTAAATAGAAGCTGAAAATTTAAAACTTAAATGGATTTTGGGTATATTTTGTCTTATTAGGGATAATCATTGTAAGTTAATGTAAACCAGATCAAGAAGCAGAGCTTGACTGTGAAAATAATATATAACATTATGTTTGAAATTTGCATCTTGCCTTTGACCTATTGATAGATCTCTTCAATTCCAGTTCATTACCACAGGGTTTATTTGCTTTTCTCTGCCCAAATTTGTAGCACCCTTTTTTTGGCAGGAAAAAATCCTTCCTTCCTAGATACATTTAATAATTTACTCAGTAACCTTTTATGGAACTAATTTCCTGACCATGTGGGCTATTTCCTTAAACCCAGTCCTCATAAATAATTGGGTAGGGCCCTTGACACAGATTAACTGCTGGGTAGATCCCCAGGTTATATCCTCGATTCTAATAAATTTGACAAACATGCCTGATGAGTCCCTAACTAAATCAGCATGAATGCAGTTTGAGTCCCTAATGGAGTCCCTGGTCACATTCCCATCCTGCATACTGAACCTCTAGCCCCATCAAGTAAGTTTGGTTGTGCCCTGTTGGAGTTCCTGGTTTTGACTCTGACAAATACACTAGGCAAATCTCTAACCTTGACCAATGGAAATGCTTGTATCCTTTTCTTGAAACTTTGATATTTAAAGTCATTTCAAGATACTCAGTAACTTCACAGACAGCTCTCATTTGAATATTGAATAAGCAGCTGTAATCCCAGCTGCTTGGGATGCTGAGGAAGGAGGAATCCAATTTCAAGGCCAGCCTGGGCAACTTAGCAAGACCTTGTCTCATTTTTTTTTTTTAAGGGCTAGGAATGTAGCTATACCAATGGGTTTAATCCTCAGTAACAACCAAAATAAATAAAAAAGAAAAGGATCATTTAATTTTCTTTGTTAATATCTGAGAAGAAATTAGAAATATCCATGCGATAAAGAGGGGAAAAAATCTTAAAATTTCTTAGTGTATATAGGAAATTATTTGGCAGCTTTCAAAAACTGCTTGCATAATTATCTCTATCAGTCTTTTTTTTTTTTGGTACTAGGGAGTGAACATAGGGGATTTTTGCCACTGAGCTACATCCCAAGTCCTTTCTATTTTTTAATTTGAGACAAGGTCTTTCTAAGTTGCTTAGGGCTTAAGTTGCTGGCCTTCAACTTGGACATCTTCTCTCAGAATCCTGAATCACTGGGATTACACGCATGTGCCACTGTGCTTGTCTTTATCGCTGACGTTCTTACTAATAGTTGCCACACAGCCCTTTCTATCCATAGTAGGATATAAACCCTTATGCGGTTGTCATATAGAAAGATTAGTCAGGGTATTTGACTTCTTTCCTGCCCATGATTATTTCTGCTTTCCAAAATTCATTAATAGAATAGTTTTTAGCCATTTTACTTTTATACCCAACCGTTACTTTGGGAGAGGAGGAACGTAATATAGTTTCAGATTCTTGCTTTCTCATTTAACTGCAACAGTGATAATAATGACAAATATTGAATTATCATGGAATTCACACCTTTATGCTCATTTTCTTTAATCCTCACAGATAAGTGATACATTTCCATTTTACAAGCGAGGGTTCAAGGGTCCCAGATGATATAAAGTCAAGTTTTTCTAATACACAAGTTAATATTGTGCTGGGATTTACATGTTTTTAGTTTTCTATTTTCAATTTTACAGATTAATGGGATTTACTGGGATGGTTCCATATATGCATACATCATGAATTAGAATCCACTTGTATTTGATACCAGAGACCTTATTTCTTACATGCCCTTTAAAATTTTTTTTACAGCTGTGTGTATGTATGTGTGTTGTATGCAAGAGTTTGTATTTATATTGTGTGTGTATATATATATTTATTCTTTCTAAAATGAAAGATAATAAAAAAGCTGATTTTTCCTTCTGCTGCTTAGTACCTGGTGCTTTTAAAGGAACTTCCTGGAGAAGAGTATCCTTTGCCAATGGAAGATGTCATTGAACTTCTGAAGCCTCTGTCGTAAGAAATTCAAACCACATGTTGTGTCCACCTTAAATTTGTAGACTAACTGATGTGATCTACTAAGTTTATGAAGTTAAAACTTTTTGTTTCACCACAGCAATGTGTGTTCATCACATCGTCGTGACCAAGATGTTTGTAGAACAATTTTAAGCCATGTCCTGCATATAGTAACAAACCTAGGTCAAGGCAGTATGGACACCGAGCACACAAGGGACGCTCAAGGACAGTTCCTTACGGTGATTGGAGCATTTTGGTAGGTATAATCTATTTTTGTAGTGTTGTTATTTTTTTTTTCTTGCTTCCTACGAGCCAAACTTTGCATTTCTACGTTAGTGATTTCTTTTGATTCTGTATGGGACTATGTGCATTTTTAAAAAAAATAGCAGAATGTAATTTGTGTTTATCTCCTTAATTGCTTGAAGAACTTCATTGTTTTCTTCATAGAACTTGGCTCTAAACTATTGAGTATATTTTCCTGCAAATTTGGAGTCATTTAATAGTCTGACATATTTGGTGAATAAAGAAAATGCAGTAAGCTTAAATGAATTGTTCATTTTCCCAAAGTATACCAGTTTGTCTTGTCATTATCTGGTTACTTCATACGTATTGCCACAGTCTGAGATGTTTATAGAGGAACAAATATATATATGAACCTTGATACTATTTGATAAGGACTTCCTAACCATTGTTGAATGTGTTTTTGTTTTTTAAGAGAGGGAGAGAGAAAGAATGAATCATTTTTATTTATTTTTCCATCTGGCTTTTGTTTCTCTGAAACTCATTTGCATATGTGGTGCTGGGGTTTGAACCCAGGTCCTAACGCATGCCAGGCAGGCTCTCTAACTGCTGAGCCACTGCTCCAGCCCTAGAATGTGTTTTTTGAAATATTTGATGTAATAACCAAAAACAATGTTTTTAAAATTTTCCTTTTATAAATATGTTTATAATGTGGTTAACTCAAGCTTGATAGCTCCAGATGGAAGCATAATGTATGAGACAAATAATATACATTGAAATGAATTCATTTTCAAAGATAACTTTTTTAGTTGGAAATTTGGGGATGGCATGTTTCACATAATGAGAATTAAATAGTACAGAAAGAAATTTTGGAAGCAACCTATAATAATCTTATTGATAACTAGTGATTTTTCTTACTGCTTTTATTGTGATGATTATTTGATGTGGAAAAATTTACTTGATTTCAGGCATCTAACAAAGGAAAAGAAGTGCACATTCTCTGTAAGGATGGCACTTGTAAAATGCCTTAAAACTCTGCTTGAGGTGAGTTTTTTCATATTATTAATATGATCTCCATTAAAATTTTAAATCAGACTTCATTTCTGTTAGTGATTTTTCTCTTCATTGTTTCATGTTTAATCTCAGTTTCTCTTTTTTCATTTTGAATAGGCTGATCCTTATTCAAAATGGGCTATTCTTAATGTAATGGGAGAAGACATTCCTGTAAATGAAGTATTTCCCCAATTTCTTGCTGATGATCATCACCAAGTTCGCATGTTGGCTGCAGAGTCAATTAATAGGTAATGGTTAGGATTTTCTGAAGTGTTTGGAATACTTGCAAATAACAATTCAATGTCTAGTACAGGCACAGCTTACTAGTTGTCATATTAACAGCAACTAACAAGAGTTGAGTATACATTGTGTGCCTAGCATTTATATTTTCTCTAAATGCTATAGAGAAAATAGTGACAGTTCTGTCACTTTGATAATGTAATTTTCTCCAATTTATAAATGAAAACTCTGGCTTAGAGAGGTAAAGTAACTTGCTTAGTTCCCTAAATAAGACATTGTTGACTTGAGTGATGCGTATATACTACCTCTTACTAGTAGTAAAGAATGTTTGTATATTACCAAGATTGATAGCACTTTTTATGTGGTGCTAATTACAATTATATTTTGGAGGGATGAATATACAATAAGGCACTGGAATGATTTCATCGCAAGGATCTGTTATGCTTAAATACCTAAATAAACGCATTTTAATTTCCTAATGACTGCATGTGATTTTAAAACTAAATTGCAACCTACCTATAAATTCCCCCACCTTGCACTCCTTATAAGGAAAACGCTTCTCTGCTTTAATTTTTTCTGTAGCATTTGTCACCACTTGAAATATATTTCAGTACATTACCCTCTTCTACTAGGATATAAGCTCCTAGAAGGCATTGGTTTTTCTTTGTTCAGTTCTTTGCTGTGCCTTTAGCATCTAAAAAAAATGTGTGGCATTTTATAAGCATTTGGCAACAATTGGTAAAATAAGTGAAAGTATTTGAAAAAGAAATTACATGCTGCTTTCAAAAATCAAAGCTAAAAGTCATTTGAGTTTACTTCATACGTAAATGACCAATAATTGAAGATTATCATAAAGAAATTGTACTATACTAATTAAAAAAAAAGTAAACTACATAGATCAAAGAGAGATTGGTGGAATGGAGGGAAGGAGCGAAATAGTGCCAGGATTAAATTGGAACCGTTTGAATTCCAAACCTTTGTGACAATATCGTGCTTTATCCTCATATTGTATATAACTAAAAAGAATAAATTTTTTTAAAAAGTGTCCTACTCATCACATAAATACAATATTAGAAGTAAGGTGTCCAAAATCTGAATATACTGGTGACAGTAATGTTTTCATGAAGTAGATTTTATGTCTGATGGCTCAGTTTTTGAACTCTTTTTAGTAAGTCTGTAGTGTCTTGTAAGGATTGCTAATGAATGTATATAGTAGTTCATAACCTTGTTGAATTTCACAGGTAAAAGATAAAAAAAATCTAAAGTCAAAGCTCTAGAGCTACATTAGAACCATAAGTAGAATGTAATAAGTTGAATATAAAATAAAAATCTTTCAAGACTCAATCAAGTAAAAATGAATCTTTACTAATTTACTCGTTAGATATTTAATGTGGGACTATTTTAAGAGAGGATAGAGAAACTAGAGGAATCAGGAATACCAAAAATTACCAAAAAGTATGAAGGACAAAGTTGATTAAAAAGTAGTCCTAAGTTTGTGGATGCTTGCTTTAGGCACTCATCAATTTTTCTCTATCACATAAAGTGAAATTTAAATGAACATCAAGGCATTAAGCTTCCCACTTTCAGGATGATTAAACATCAACAAATTCTTCTAATTGGTGTTTAATAAGAGGACAGTTAATGAGCTCTTACACTTTGAGTTCAGTGTTGTTCAAATTTGGGCAGTGGTTAAAAGATTTTGGACTCTTATAAGGAGACAATAGATTATGTATTCAAGTTCTTTTTGTTTTTTAAGAGGACAGTATGAGAGAGAGAATCAATTTTTGTTGTTGTTTTGTTTTGGTTTGTTTTATTTTTTTGCATGGCTTTCATTGCTCTGACACTTGGTTGTGTATGTGGGTGCTGGGGTTTGAAGCCATTTACCTGCGCATGCCAGGCAAGCACTGTAACCACTGAGCCACCATTCCACCCCTCAAGTTCTTAATACTAAGCAGATAATCTGAACCTGCTAAAATGGACTCAGATATAATCTTGAGGAAAGAACTAGTATGTGTATTTCATAGAGTGTTCTGTTTTTGCTCTATAACATGCTTTGAAAAGTAGAATTTAAAATTTAAAAAAAAGTTTCATTTTTTTCTTAAAGATTATTCCAGGATGTGAAAGGAAGAGATTCCTCCAGGTTATTGAAAGCACTTCCTTTTAAGCTTCAGCAAACAGCTTTTGAAAATGTATATTTGAAAGCTCAAGAAGGACTGAGAGTCGTGGTAATTTTAATAATATATTTGCTTTTATCATATGCTATTATTAATATCCTATATATTACTTTAGCAAGTTTAAATAATACAGTTTGTGTCCAATAGTTTACAATATGAAGCTGATATAAGACAACCATAAATTGAATGAAAATGCTCTTATGTATAGGTCAAAATGAGTCAAATAATTGCAACTTCTTTTGATTCAGCTTATTGCTAATGTTTTTAATGGGGAAAAACAAAACCAAATTTTAATGGGAATTTAAGTGACTTCCTGTTTATTTTTTATTTCAGAAATTTGTTTCAATAAGATTTGGTTAAGAACTAATTAAGAGAATATGTGACCACATAGGCAAAAATGGTTTGAGAAAAAGATTCTAACACAAAATCAAATTAGTAAAATTTGATTTTCTATATTCCCCGCCCCCCCAGGGGTTGTTTCCAGGGGTGCTTCACATCAAGTCACATCCCAAGCCATTTTTTATATTTTATTTTGAGTCAAGGTCTGGCTAAGTTGCTAGGCCTGGCTTTGAACTTGTGATCCTCCTGTCTCAGCTTTTCAAGTTTTTGGGCTTACAGGCGTGTGCTACTCTGCATGTTTTTTTTTTTTCCTTCTTCTTTTTTTTTTTAAGAATGAGAGAGAGAAAGAGAGAATCAATTTTATTTAGTTTTTCTTGTGGCTTTTATTGCTCCCACACTTTGTTGTGTTTGTGGTGCTGGAGTTTGAACCCACATCCTTGTGCATGCCAGGCAAGTGCAATACTCCTGAGCCACTGCTCCAGCCCCTGGATATTTTTTTCTTAAAATGGTAAAAATTATCTTAATGTTCATATTTATTCATTTATATTTTGCCCTGATTTGTTTCTAAAAAGGATTTGAAGTAGTTAATTAAATAACTATCAAGTCCATGATAACAGGAAATTGAAATGGACCCCCAGCCCTAAAAACAAATTTTTAGTAACATTTTTTTAAGTTAATCTTTTTTTTCATCTGGCTTGGTGTGCGTCTTATAAGGAATAAATGGAAGAATTGATTTAGTGGAATATTATACCTGTTCTCAAACATGTCAGTGATTAGGATTAGATACTTATTTTTTCTTGTATGAAAAGACAGAAGAAGTCTGAGTAGCAGATTTTCTAAATATGAAGAGAACCTTGCATCAAATACAGCTTGTACAAAAAAAATAGATTCTTGTTGAGATTTTATAGTAATTTATAATTAAATTATAAGTATATGTCATTCCACTAGTTGCATTTTATTGTTCCCTTTGATAATATAGGTGACAATATTTTAAGTTACTTTATACTTCAATGAAATGGTTTTCCTTTGGTAATTTTCTCCATAAGATCTTAGGAAGAGCACTTTTCTACACTATAGGAAACATGTTTTCTCAAATCCCTACTCTTTACCCCATCACTGTAATATTTAAAATTTTTAGGCTACTTAGATATTATCATACAGTATGTGATTTTAGCCTGATGGATTAATTTGCAATATTTAAATACTTATGATATTGTCTTTCCATTTCTTTAGCAGTCCCGCAGTACTGAGAACCGTGAACTTTTGGATGAGATTTATAATAGAAAATCTCTTTTATTGATGATGATAGCTGTGATTTTATACTGTAGCCCTATCTGCGAAAAACAGGCTTTGTTTGCCCTTTGCAAATCTGTGAAAGAGAATGGATTAGAACCTCACCTTGTGAAAAAGGTATGTATGTCTGTATATTTTTTATATTCTTTCTTGGATAATTTTTTTGTTGCTTTTTTTAATTTTTTATTTTTGAACAACCATATAAGTTTTTAACAAAATAATATAAAATGTGTATATATTCTGGATATTGCAATTACCCCCAGGAGTGCCCCCCCCCAATTACCCTCTCTTATCCCGCCCTTCCCCTTCCCACTATATCTCTAGAAAAAGTATTAGGTTGTAAAACATTACATCTTATCTGGATTTAACACATGCTAATAGACCAACTTTCTCACTGTCCAGGGTCTAGTCCCAACCTCCACAGATGAGTGGAGACAGTCGACCCTTAGATCTCTGGGTTAAGCTGATTTTACTCAGCATGATCTCTTCCATAACCATCCATTTACCCTCGAAGGCTGCAATATCATTGTTTCTAATTGCTGTGTAATATTCCATGGTATAAATGTACCACAGTTTTTGGATCCATTCTTCCAGTGAGGGACATCTGGGTTGTTTCCATAGCCTAGCAATAGTAAATTGTGCTGCTATGAACATATATATTACTGTGTCACTATAATGTGCTGATTCTAAGTCCCCTGGAAAGATTCCCAGGAGTGGAATAGCAGGGTCATATGGTGGACTCATCCCTAGTTTTTTGAGGATTCTCCACACTGCTTTCCAGAGGGGCTGTACCAGTCTGCAGCTCCACCAACAGTGTGTTAGTGTGCCTATCTCTCCACAGCCCCTCCA
>PVKS010044278.1:0-14414 GCA_004027875.1 Aplodontia rufa
ATATCCATTTAACTCAGGGGGTCTTCTGGGGGAAACAGCAACATGGGGAACCCAAACTGGGCATCCATGACATGGCATTAGCCTTGGATAACTAAGTATATATACATTTGTTCTTGATTGTTTGACAATGCTTCCCCCTCAACTGTAACTCCATATTCATCTAATAAAAAAAAAAGGTTATACAAGGAGGCTTCATGTACCAGTTTGTGTACTTCTGCGTACACTAAAAAAATATACAGCTCCACTCTCACACATTTAGGATTTACAAGAATTTGGGTGGGGTAATTTAGAAAACCTAGATCTCTTTTTAAAAAGATATCTAAGGAAGTTTTAGATAATGCCTTTCCATCAATAAATTATCCTCAATCAAGCAAGTAAAAAGAAAAAAAGATGTGAATACCACCCAAAGCAATCTGAAGATTTAATGAACTCTATCAAAATAGCAATGATATTTTTTGCAGAAATGAAAAGTCCATCGTAAAATTCATATAGAATCTCATGGGATCTAGAATAGTCCAAACAATCCTGAAAAAGGAGAATAAAGATAGAGGATTCACAATTTTTTTTTAACTTTCAAATCTGACTAAAAAGCTACAGTAATTAAGACAGTCTGGTAGTGGCATAAGACAATCACATAGACCAATGGAACCAAACAAAGTCTGGGGATAAACACTCACATATGTGGGCAAATTATTTTCTACAAGGATGCCAAAATCATTCAGTGCAGGAAAATATTTCCAACAAATATATATATTTAAAACATGAAGTTGGAACCTTACTTAATACCATTTACAAAAATTAACTCAAAATGGATATCTATGACCTAAATGTAAGACTGAAAACCCAAAGAAAATATATGGCAAAGGCGTCATGACATCAGATTTTGCAATGACTTGTTACATATGATACCAAACACACAAACAATGAAAGAAAAAATAGACAAATTGGATTGACCAAAAATTTAAAAATTCTGAAAGACACTATCAAACAAAGTGAAAAGGCAACCCACAGAATGGAAGAGAAAATTTTCAAACCATATATCTGAAAAGGATTAATACCCAAAATATATACAGAACTTGTAAATTTCAACAACAAATAATTAACAACAACAACAACAAAAGAAAACTAGGCAAAAGACTCATGCAGACATTTCTCCCAGGAAATTTTTAAAATTATCTATTTTGGGGGACAGTGTGAGGGCAGAAATAAAATTTTTAGGAAGATTTGATTGTATGACATTTGAATAAATTGTCTTTAAAATGTGTATGTACTACAATCTAGCAATCCCTTGTCAAGGAATTTATCTTAAAGAATTGATCTAAACTCTAAATAAGCACATTTGATCAGATAAGCTCCCAACTGCTTTTAAATGACTACAAATAAATCCTTTTGAAAATCTGAATGTTAATAACAGATTGATTACCTGATTGCTACATCCATCTAGCAGAACACTGTACAACTATTTCAAATTGTATTGTGGATCCACATTTATTCACTTAAGAAACTAATTCTGGCATACTGTTATGTTTTAAAAATATAATAGAATGGTATGTACCATATCCTATCCTGCACCACTCCGGGAACTCCTGGATACATACACCGTGGAAACATTTTTCTAGGAAAAATACCTGATATGCATAGACAAGGGTCATTCTGGACGTCTGAATTATAGCTCATTTTAATTTCCTGGAATATTTATGATTTTGGGGGGAGTATATTAATATAACAATATATTAACAAATATTTAAACCTGCATATAAATGACACCAGCACATTGAGAGTGATTTGGTTGAATTTAGTAAAATGAAGAAATGATTTATTTTCACCTGATGAGATTTTTTTTTTCAATTTTTGAGTCCTGAAATGAAGTCTAACTCAAATTTCCATTTTTTAAAAACCAGACCACTGTGAATCCTGGAAATTTCATTAATATATAACTTGATTTTGATGCACGGTTGTGTGTCTATATCTACATGTATATATTTACACTACGCTTACAACACACACAAAACATATTTCAAAATATTTATAATGAATTTGTACAGTAATTTTACTCCTAAAGTTATTAAATCATGCTTCTTAGATAAGCCCTAAGTTAGTTACCATTGGTTAAGAAGAGGGGTAGGAATCTGTGGCAAGAGTCACATGCTTCCCTAACATCATTGTCACATACACAAGAGCTGTTCTCCACACCCGCCTCACCAAGAGAATCCCACTTCTGTTCAGGTATTGGACAGCCTTCTGTCCAGGAAGGACAGCTAAAGAAGTAAACACTGGGTAAGCCAATCACGATTATTTTATTCACTGTCTCTTTTCAAGCATGGACAACTGGGCTGGAGAGGTGGCTCAGTGGTAGAGCACTTGCCTGGCATGGACAAGCATCCGGGTTTGAACCCCAGCACCACATACACTACTAAGTGTCGGAAAAACATAAACCAAATGAAAAAAATAAATAAAATCAATTCCTCTCTCTCCTCTCTTTAAACAAACAAACAAAGAATGGACAACTGAAATTCTTGTCAGAGTCACATGAGACACAAGTGAAGTTGACCAAAGGAGCTTTTGGGATAGATTTTCTTGGTCTTAAAGATGAATCCAAGGAAGTGCAAGGCCCCTTGCCCTATGCAAGGCTTTCAGTGCTGTTGCGTATTGTGGTAGCATACATCCTGTGACCTCACGAAGTGTAGCTATTGTTGAAGATGCAAGAATGCAAAGACAGAAGGAAGTTAGGTCCTGGAAGATGCTACTGATGGATAAAATTGTCAAGCTCTAGAACCTTCCTGCCTCTGGACTTCTTTCCAGTTGAGCAAATGCTTTATCCTTACTGTTTAAGTCACATTGGGTTGAGTCTTCTATTACATGCAGCTGAGAGCACTGTGATGGTACAGCCTCTAGCACACCTATTTCTAACTTAACAACTTAAATTTTTCCCTAAAATCCTGCTGCTGTATGAAGGTGTTTAATAAAACAATGCTCTTATCAGGTTTTTTGGTTTGGGATCAAACCCAGGTTCTCATACATGTGAGGCAAGCACTCTGCCGCTGAGCCACACCATAGCCCTATTTTTATCGATTTTAATGAGGCAAATCGTAATGTATTCCATTCCAACCCAAGACATCCAAATAATTTCACAGGTTGAAAAATCTATCAAATGATGAAAACAAATTCATATAAATAACAACATGATACTAAATAAATATGATTTGTACTCAAAATGTAAGTTAATGAAGGTTTACGGTACTCATCAAAGGTGATAACTGGTGGTCATGGGGAAAAAGTTTCAAAAGTGTTGCAGGTAAGTGTGTAAGGAAAGAGATTCTGAAATTTGTTAATGTGCTGAAAGTTTGGTAAGGAGTGACCCTGAGATCAGTACCCTATGGAAGAGAAGGAAGGGACACAGGCTGGGCAGAGGAGTCTCAGTGAAGTCCTCAGCCAACTCCGTAGCTGGCTCTGGAATTGGAAAAGAACACTCAACACTGACCTGAAGTGGAATGAAGGGGCTAGAATTTTATAACCCCACCTGGACAAGTGATGGGATTTGAGGTTGCCACCAGGAATGTGGCAAAACCTTGGTCCAGGTAGTTCTCTCTAACTTAGTGCAATTCACAGAGAGGACCACAAAGAAAACTATTAGTGGATCGCACCCCTGAATACTGAGCAATACTCCTTCAGTACCTGAGAGAAGCTACTCTGTGTTACAGGATCTGCTACAGCAGAGCCTTTTTCTGGAAAGCGGTATAAAGTGAGGTGGTTGCTTTCCACATACACATTCAATATTGAATCATAAATCCCTGTTTTGATTCTTTTCTTCTTTGAAGCTTTGACCCCCCCACAAACAAAAAAAAAAACCCAGCAAAGTTGAGCTTTGGAACACAGCACAGTAAATGCCACATCTTCCTCCCTTTTAATTGACTCATGTAATTGAAGTAAACTGAAAGAGTTTACCCAAACTGGCATGAGATTCCAGTTTATTCTATATTACATTCTTTCACTAGTTTGTATTGTAGTGAGGATGACTTACCTGAAACAATAATGTAAAAAAATCATTCCTTAGGACATGTTTATCAAGGGGGCTTGGAAGTTAAAAGCTGTTGTATAGGGGCTGGAGAGGTGGCTCCGTGATAGAGTGCTTGCCTGGCATGCTCAAGGTCCTGGGTTCAATCCCAAGCACTGCATACATTAAAAAAGTAAAGGAAAAACAAAAACCAGATGAAGAAAATTAACTATCTCTTTAAAAAGATCTATTTCAGGGGCTGGTGTGGTGGCTCCACGGTTTGGGCGCTTGCCTGGCATGGGCAAGTACATGGGTTCCAATCCCAGAACCCACATACACAACTAAGTGTTGGAGCAATGAAAGCCATGTGAAAAACTCAATAAAAATTGATTCTGTCTCTGTCTATCACTGTCCTTCTCTCTTAAAAAAATATTTTAAGAAGTTGTTATACATAAGGAACTGTTTGAGAAATAGGATAAGTTTTCAAATATCATTATGGTGAAAAGAACTGGAAAATTGTTCTGTGCAGTTAGTTTGTATATAATATATCCTAACCACACATCACAAAGGACACCTTCCAATTTTGAGATAATTACATTTTCTTAAATTTTTATAGCTGCCTATAAATCATTATCCACTTCCATGTGAATAGTATCAAAAGTTCAGAGCAAAGCACTACCTTGGAAGCAGCCAATTGACTTGACCATCTGGAAAGTTGTCATTGTGGGTTTTTTTTTTAAGCTGAAAGATACATTCAAATACAGCATCATTAGGTTCAGTCTGTGACAAAAGCAATGTCTTTAGCTTTTGTTATCTTGTAATGAATATTATAAACCTCCAAACTATCCCAAAAGAGGACCATGCAAAGGGAACAAAAGATGATTTGAAAAAAAATCACTTGCCCAACCACAAACATCTCCATTCCAGAATCACAGGCTCAAGCTCTGAATGTTCCATTATCCACAATGCTTTGCAAAAGCAGAGCCTGCTCGTGACCTACTTCCCCTTACCTAGATCATATGGTTAACTACCCTTGGAAAAGGGTGGCTGAGACAAGAACATGACGATGAGTCTAGACACCAGGATCGTGGAGGGAATGTTGGAGAGAATTTGCACGGCAGCCCTACACCCGAAAGATCCCATCTCCCTTTTACAGGACAGTCAAGCTCATTATGGAAGCAACCTCCAGCAGCTAATTGGTATTGTAGTGCTTTTGAGCTGTGACCTAAAAAAAGGGGGAAGATGTAAAAGCCAAATAAAGTGACATAAAGAAATTCCCATCCTGGTCCTACGGTTGTCTGGCGAGCTATTTCTATACTGTGTGCACATAAGCGGCTCTTCTTGGGTGGTGGTTTAATGTTTCTATACCTTCAACTGCAATCACACTGAATGGAGCTGCAACAAATCTTCGTAATGCCAATCTCATCTTTCCACCTCATTGACAGCTCAGGAAATGCATCTGAAATTCATAGTAGCCTCATAGCCTATGGCAAGAGAAATCCATGCTGCTAAAATTTTATTTTAGAATTCAAGCTGGTTTTCCTCAGTTTAGGATGCTCCGTTTTTTAATCTTTTGCTGCCTACCACACTGTATCAAAATAACCAGCCAATATTGTTCAACTGTCAGGGGCCTCAGCTGCCTCTGAATTTTATCAGTACAAATAAATACTGGAACATGTTAAAAATAATTCCAATAGATTGGAGCTAACGTTAATAGAATTAAGAGCAGAGCTGGGGAAAATGCATATAAACTTTGACTTGACAGCCACCCCTTCCTTTGCTGACTTAAAAAAAAGGTTGAATAGATATTCAGACTGATTTAATGTTCAGGCTGATAGGGATGCTAGGCTGGGTCCCAAATTTGTGCAATGTTCAAAGAGAGAGAGAGAGATTTTAAAATCCCAGAAAAAGAGATATTTCCAAATTAATGGCATTGCCCGAATGCCTTGGCTCCTTGCACCCCACCAGGAAGGTTTATTATTTTCTGGTAAAATGTTGCTCGGATGGGGAGTGGTAGTCAGCGATGCGTCAGAGCTGCTCTTTGAACACATTAAAAAGCTGAATGCACAACAAAGAACAGATGTTCCAGCATGCCTTATTTATGCACCCATCAGCAATCTTCCAGTGACCACAAAACACAGCCTTTTTTTTCTCTTCCTATCCATAATATTATTTTCTGATAAACTCACCCTCTTTATTAATTTATTTATTTTTTGGCCCCAACTGAACTTCTGGGTAATTGTCTCTGTGTGTGTGCACAAGTGTGCGCGTGTGTGTTATTTGAAAGTCTGCCTCCATCAAAGCTGAATTCTATTGAACTGTGGAACAGGTGTGGATTCTGCAATTAGATCACATTTCAGAGAGAGAGACACTGAGGGTAATAATGGCGGTGAATTCTTCACAGTCGAATGCAGTACCATAGCGACCAGCCACAATAAGGAGAGGAGGTATTAGTATTAGGGGTGATTATTTTTACTTTATGGGACCATCTGATTGAATACAGCCATAAGGCACTGTGAACGTGTGTTTGGGGCTCACCAGCTGTAAAGCAAACTTGTTTTACTGGCACTTATCTGAAATGCCCCACTCGCCCACCCTCTCTGCGCACGATTGGAATAGAAGTAGCGATTAGGAAGTGAGATATAATGCAGATTAAATGTTATGATGGACCAAGATCCTGTTGGGTTATTAAAACCCATTTGCTGTTGCTGGTTTTAAAGGGATACCACCTTTATTTAAACCTTCAGATTTAGATCTCTTAGGTTTAAAAGATGGAAGGTGAAAGAGTGAGGAAGAGGTTTAGGTGTAGAAAAAGAATTTAGAACCTAAAGAGAAGCAAGAATATTTCCTTTTCCTACACAAGAAAGCTGCATTTTTCAGTGAGTGAATCTAATCTGTGACCTCAATTTGAGCTTCAGAAAAACATGATACATTAATACGGAAAATACTCACCCCCCACAAATGATTTAATAGACTGAAAGCAAATAGTGCAAGCAGTTCTCACATTATCTGGTCAATTTGGGGACTTTCAGCTCTAAGTGACAATTCCCTAACATATTTTACGTATTTTCCATGAAGTAGGAAATATTTGGGACCAAACTCAGTGGTGTCAAATCAGCCCTTGGGAGATTTCCAGCTATTCCCTGGGGCGTCTGAATGGGGCTGCAGCCTGGCTGGCAGCAGCTGCTGTCCCTGAAAGAAGAAGAGAAGCCAGGCAAAGGAGGGCAGAGGTGCACACACTGAAATCACAGGCAGCCGATGGACACTCGGAGATCTGGGCCCCAACAGAAGAGACGTGGGTAGAACGGTGTAGACTCCCGGCTATCCATCCCGTGGACCCCAGCCTGGCAGCTCAGGATGGGCACTTCCCGTGCTTTGTCCAGCACTCCTTGACCCTGGGTGGTTCATGGTTCTAGGATCAGAATCATGGGATCTGGAATCACAGCCAACATATTGTCAAGGCCAGAATTTGTTTTCTGGTGCCAAAATGAGCTCTTCTGATAAAAAATCTGAGTGATGGGAGATAGTTCTGTTCCACGATGCTAATTCCTACTGATAAATCTGTTACCAGGACAGGAAGTTTCTATTTGTATAGGTGGCTTAACCAAGATTCCTGACAGATAAGATGCATTTTCTGGCTAAGAAAGAATAAAACAAAAGAGATGGCCGATGAACACCAGTAAGAAAAAAAAAAATGTTTTTCTGCTAGTAACTAATCCATTAATTCTCCAGTTGTCGAATAATTACATTTGTTATTTCTCTTTCAATTAGGCAAAATAGTTCCCATCCTCTTAATCACCTGAATCTACGCACTGGGCTCTGAACTCAGGTAAATCACTTCCCATCTCTGGTCTAGGATTCAGTGAAACGAGGACTGGGACTGGAGTTGCATTTCACAAAAACAAGCAATAGACGGGCTGGAGCAGTGGCTCAGCAGTAAGGGTGCTTGCCTAGCATGTGTGAATCCGTGGGTTCGAACTCTAGCACCTCGTACAAAATGCAGTGTCAGAGCAACGAAGGCCACGTGAAAAACTAAGTAGAATGGACTCTCTCTTTAAAAACAAACAAACAAACAAACAAAAAAACCCCCCTAAATGTTAGAAGGATCTGCATTCAAATGTGGCAGTGGGGTCCTGAGATCCACACATGCAGCTGTCATTCTTCCCTTTATGGTGGCTGCACTGCTTCCAGTTAATTTCAAGGCTGCCTAGAGCTAGGCATAAAATGTCTGAGCTACATGTCATTGAACCTCCCTTCCAGCAGGAGGTGTGACTGATGGGTCTTCCTCAAAGAATTCCTAGGTGGAGAGTGGTGGTGAGAGACAAGGAAATGCCATACTGCTAATCCCACACAGCAGCACCCCAGATGACAGCTGCAGATCTCAGAGCACTACTGAAAGGTCTTGGCTGTGAGGAGCCTCCTTCTGGCACCAACTTGATAGCTAGCTCCTCCTTACTATTTTGTGTGAACTGACCGACTGTCTCAGTTGTCCCAACGCCACAGGTTTGGTTCCATTTTTCCTAACTAGCAATGGAACACAAGTTTTCGATGCGATACGGCCCTTTCATTTCTTCAGGATGTCACTCCTCATCACTCACTTTCACAGCCGTATCGGTAGTCTAACCATCGGGTGCGGTTGCTGTATAGTGTTGGTCCTGTCAGTTTTCTCATCCAAGTTCCTAATAACTCCAGTTCTACTCTGGGGTTAAACCAATCATCATAGGGAGTGTTTACCTTTAAATCTTTGAATATATTTTCTTACGCTTTCTTTTGTTTTCAAACAGCCCTTTAAAATAAAGCAGAATGAAGTATAGTCAAATCTTTCCCATATTGGCTCTGTAACAATGTCTTTCTTAGCCAAAGCAACAGGAGAGAAATGGCAGTATTACTTATCGTTATTGACATGGTGACAACTCCTTTGCAGATGTTATAATGTCAATGTTTTGTGGTAAATTTGCATTATAGCTCTAACATGGATTGATACACCGTGCCATTTAGTCATCTGAGTGAACACTTACAAAAGGCGTGGGTGGCCGTGTGGGCAGATTGTAGGAGCTATTGCCTGCGAGCTGCAGAAATGAAGAAGTCACAGCACAGAATTCTGATCGAAGGCTTGACACCACGGATCCCAACCAGGTGCAAACCACAGCCGATGAAACAAGAATCCAGTCGCTCTTTGCTAATTGGTGTGGCAACAAACAGCAATGCAATCAGCTTGGAATCATATTTTTTGGTAAAGAAAGCTTCTCTTACGTAAAAGAGTAAGTGATATGATTGAAAATCAAAGAAACAGCCTTTTTAAAATTTTATGGAGTTGTGTTGTTGTATAATCATAAATGCATATGCAGTAACAATATGATATACCCCGATCCTAATCCAGAATCATCCCCACATCACCCATCCCAGTCTCTTGGCTCTTTTATGTTTGCCTCCACGATAGATATAAATCTCTATGTATGTATGTTTACATACATACATGATTGTGCATTTTCCAGAATTAAACAATTGCATAAGAAATATCCTTTTTTAAAATAAAAATCTCCACCTAATTTAAGTAAGCCTACTCACCTTTCCCAAAGATCCAAAACACAAAGATAAAATAGCAAAGTATGCTTGCAGTGCCAACTGAATGTGTAACAAAGGAAATGGCAGGGTATGGGCAAGTATCTTTCAAATAGATCCAAACTGGAATTTCCAAATGGTGCCCTTGACTCAGTATTTCACTCTCCTCCATCACGGGAGAGAGTGTCAGCTTCAGTATGTTTTGCATTAGGCCAAATATTGACCTAAACACAAGGTATTAATAGCATGTAATTAACCAATGACCCCAAATTCTTAAATTATAGTGAGCTATTTCATTCATACATCCTGAGAGAAAATCAACAAAATAAATGGCTAAGACAGTTGGCCAAAAGGTATGTAAATGAATGCAAATTTTCCTTCTGGCTTGGTAGTGTGTTTAATAAATTATATTGGCGACCCTAATGGCAGAGTGCTGACCACGCAGGTCATGCTTACTGACAGCCATCACTCCAGAACTTATTTCCAATCACTGACAATATAGTTGCTAAGGAGCTGTTTTTTTCTCTTAAAATATATGTAGAGGAGAAAATGAGAAATTTCTATATTAATGACATGATAATGACATTGTGAAAATAAAATGTTGATGACATATTCACTATGGGAGCAATATGCCCTCAGGCTAACAAAAGCAGCTTACCTGTTTAACTCATCAGAGTTTTCTATAAACATTTGAAATGAGCAAGTTAGTTTATCCAGAAATAAAACAATGCTACATTTTCTTTTATGCACAAGAAGAGAGAAGATGCTAATTTCTCACCTACAATCTATCTAAAAAACTCACAGAAACACATCTACAATAAAATCAGAACAATATCATTTCTAGAACCTGCATTTTACTCATTCTGGTGTATCATCCCAAAAGACTTTTTAAAAGAAAATAGAGTTCTGATTCTATGTTTGCCATTAATCCACCACAGACTTGAGCAAGCACTTCATTCCTCTGCTCCCTTCATCAGAAAAAGTCAAGACCAATTATTTGAGTGGAGAGTAAAGCGGGTCAGTGTGAGTTAAAGAACTTTCGAATGGCACAGATAAAAGATTTCCTCTCATGGAATTCCATTATTATTAATATTATTGCCATCATCATTATTTATGCTCCCAGCACACGTATTGTGAAAATGTGTTATTCGTGTAACTGCTATGCCCTCACCATGTCATTTGCAAAATCACCATGTTCTTCTCACAGAAATGTCACTGAAATGTCATTTTTACAAGAGCTGCATTATGAATCTGCTATAACTTGAATTGCTTCACAATGAAAATGCAATTTCTTAGCAATTAAAATTATTCCACCCACCCCAGTCAAATAATAGAAAATCGCCTCCCCGTCCAATGTTGCTTATGGTGTACTGCAGAATCCTGCAGACGAAGCAGAGCTGACTTCCCACGGGTCCAGAAAGACCTATGTCACAGCCATACTGGTGGATGTGCTCTGCCACACGAAACTGGCTGCTAGACCTTATCTGAACTAGGGTAGCACGTAATTAGAACTCTTACAGAGGATTTGAAGATTGCACTCAGATTCTGAGTTTACTCAGGACCTAGATCCAGGTATATAAGAAACCAACGTCAATTTTTATTAGGAGAAGAAATTATTTTTATAAATGCAAGTCATTATCATTAGGCTAACTTAAATCCCCTTATGAAATTAATTGAAAGTTTATTTTCTTAATAGCAACCTCTCACAAACTGTTCACTTGACATGCATTAGTATCATTATTAATAAGAATGTACCAATGCTCAAAGCATAACAAGTTATGAGCATGCTCCTAGGGGACGTTGCTGATGGAGTAAGGTCATGTTTGGAGAGATTTTTTTAAAGGCTCACTTTAAGGGCTCATTCACGTGTTTTCAGATGAAATCCTATGTGGAAACCCAAGTTGTAAAAGGCTGAATTGCAGGGCAGTGGAGGTTGTTTAAAATGAGAGTCCTGGCCTTGGAAACAAAAGAAAATGTGCATTGACAAATAAACCTCTCTAGATTGAAAAACAAAGATCAAGAGTTGCAATGGGATAAACCTAAGTATTAAAACCAAGAAAATGTAGGCAGCACGGAACTTCGGCTTCTCTCCCTGACCCGAATTTTAGTTGAGCGGTGTGGTTGGCATCCACCTTCAATGCCGAAACCAGAATCCTCAGAGAGATGGTGAAGTATGGATGAACAGAAAAGTGAGCTGAGAATCAAAACTTCACGAACATTTTTAGAAATCGTGAATGAACAGAAGAGCTAACTCTTGAGGAAATAAAGCTAACAAAATAAGAAGAAAGGGAGGGGCTTTAAAATAAATGATGTTGGACTCCTTAGACACACTACAGATATGGAGGGGGAAAAAAACTTTTAAAATTAAGAAGCATGAACATCCAAATTCAAACATTATATGAACTGAAAAGCAGAGTCAACACAACACAGGTGAAGGGCAAATTAGTGAGCAGTGAGGTCCAAATTAAAGAATGGAGACTTTAGATTTAAAGGTGTCATGGAGGGGTTGGAGCAGTGGCTCAGTGGTTACAGCACTTGCCTGGCATGCGGAGGCCGTGGGTTCAAACCCCAGCACCACATATACAACTAAGTGTCTGAGCACATGAAAAACTAAATAAAACCTGTTTCTCTCTCTCTCTCACTGTCCTTCAATCTTTAAAAAAAAAAATTTAAAAAAAAAAAAAAAAAAAAAAAAAAAAAAAAAAAAGGACTCATGAAGGGCTGGAGAGATGGCTCAGCGGTAGAGCACTTCCCTGGTATGCACGAGGTCCCAGGTTCAATCCCCAGCACCACATACACAAATAAGTAAAGAAAAAAACAGATAAAAAATTAATTCTCTCTCTCTCTCTCTTAAAAAACAAAGTTTCATGGAATGCCAAGCAGGATAGATAACAATAACTTTTAAATATACTTAAAATCAGAGAGTCAAACTTTAGAATACAAGATTGAAGCTTGAGACAAATGTTGATCTCCTTTATATGTAGAATTGAAAAGAGGGCCAACTCAAAGACACAGAAAATACACAGGTGGTTACCAAAGGCTAGAGGCACAGGTAGGGCTGGGATCAGGGAAACACTGGACAAGGGTAGAAAGTTCCAGTTAGACAGGAGGAATAATTTCCAGTGATCTATTGCACAGTAAGGTGACTATGCTTTATAATAATGCACATTTCAAAATTAAACAGAGTGGAATCTCAATGTTTTCATCGTAAAGAAACAATAAGCAAGGCTCATTCCACTGTATACACATGTGTTAAAACAGAACACTGTACCCTAGAAATACTTATACTTGTTAATTAAAAAAGAAGAATAAAGCTTCCAGAGGGTGATTGGGGGAGATAAAAATGGAAACAAAAATCAGAATGGAGTCTGAGTTCTCATTGGCAAAAGCCAATACTAGAACGGAACATAAGATTAAAATTTTGAGAGAAAATAATTTTGTACATGAATCCTAGCTAGCAAAACTAGCATTCAATAGGAAGGCAAAATAAAAATAATAAGATCACCTACAGACCAGCTCACAAAAGAAACATATTCTAGCAAAGGAAAAATAGTAAGTCCCTGCAGAAGAGTAAAATGTTGGATACATGAAATGGAAGTGAACAAGGAAAACAATCACATTCCTACTTAAATCAACAGACATTTTCATAAACATTGAAAAAGTAATCGGCAATCTGGCACTAAAATCCCAAGTGATCTTAACATAGGGGGAATTGTAATAAAGATTTTGATTCTGGTTTGGCGGTGACTGATAGGCTCATTATTTCTTGTCCCCTTCTTCCCAATATAAAGCTGACAAGGAAGTGCAGATTGTCCCTCTGGTGCCCACAGGAAGTTCAAGCTCCATCAGGGTGCAGGAAGCCTCACCTCAGCACCAACTCTAGTTTCAGTGAACCAGGAGCCAGTCTCCCTTCCTACCCTCAGCCAACTGGACCAGCAAGAGAGCCCAGGCTGCTCTCCCCAGAAAGTCTTATCATGAATATTGATCCTTTTCACATCACACTGGTGGGCGTATGTTATCAACCGTCCTGATGTCCAAACCGAGTTTCGGGTGAGAGAGCCATGTCACCCCTACAAGGTGACCACAGTAAGCATGGAGAAAAAGGGAATAAATAAGATGGGGAAACGATAGAGATACTGGTTAACTCTAGAGACCGATATTTTAAAATCAACATATTTAAATTATAAGTATTATTAAAGTCTTAGAATCTGGAAGATTGAAATTCAAAATAACTAGATGAAAAATGGAATAAAATTCATCCAATTCAAAAAGAAAGCAAGCAAAAAAAAAACACAGAAGAAATACTTTTACATAAAAAAGAATTCAAGAGCAAGTATATAAGGCAAATGTGAATGAATCAAAACCTTTATTAACAGCTAAGTGACTCCTAAGCTATGGTAAAAAGAAAATCTACCACTGTGTTGAGCAATAACTTTTAATTTTTATTAAAAGGATAAAAGATAAGTTATGGGGGGCTGGAGCAGTGGCTCAGTGGTTTTAGCACTTGCCTGGCATGCCCAAGTACACAGGTTCAAACCCCAGCACCCACATACACAACTAAGTGTCAGAGCAATGAAAGCCATGTGAGAAACTCAATAAAAATAGATTCTCTTTGTTTCCCTTTCTCACCGTCCTTCTCTCTTAAAAAAAAAAAAAAGAATTTGTTTCAGGGTCTTCTATTCTATTCCATTGGTCTTCTTCCCTGTCTTGATACCAGTACCATGCTGTCTTTGTTACTATGGCCCTATAGTATAGTTTTAGATCTGGAATGGCAAAACTGCCTGTTTCATCTTTCTTGCTTAGTAGTGCTTTGGCAATTCTTGGTTTCTTGTTGTTCCAAATGAATTTGAGAATTGCT
>PVKS010044279.1:0-14395 GCA_004027875.1 Aplodontia rufa
AAAAGAGAGCTATAAATACTGTATGGTATATTTTACTCCCCTGAGAAGCTAAATAACACTCCTATAGACATTTAAAATTAGGAAATTAAAAATACATTATATGTGTGTGTATATACATTAATATCTGGAGTGGTGGAATGGAGTAGATGCAGTAGTGGTACAAGATGAGGGGGCACAGATAAGGATTGGGTTCAAGTTACATTGTCATTATGTGTGCATGTAGGATTGTGCAAGAACAAATCCCTCACTATCAATAAAATAAATAAATAATTCCTGCCATGATGCCAAACTTTTCAAGAATTTTCAGCCTTAAAGGTGACCTGATGGGTATTTACCATGTTTCTTTTCCTTTGCCTCAGCAAGAGAACTTGAAGATGGTGAAAATGTGTGTCACTATTTTCTGGAGTAATTCCAATGGATTAACCGATGACTTGGTAAACATGCCATCACAACAAAAGCCACTTTTAATGCAGAAACTCATTTTGAATTTGCCACACCCCACTGATACCCAGGAAGTAGGTTTTGACCACAAGAATGGGAGTACATCAGAAATTAGGCAAGCCAGGGGTATTTCAGAAGAAGGCAGATAGTCTCTCAGAGATGAGTAGATGTCTCACTCAATTTCTGCCTTAACTTCTTATGTGTCTGGGGCTGGAGTGGTGGATCTGCGGTTACAGCGCTTGCCTGGCATGTGTGCAAGGGTCTGGGTTCGAGCCCCAGCACCACACTCACAACTAGGAGTCAGAGACAGGAAAACCAGATGAAATACTACATAAAACTGATTCTCCCTCCCTCCCTCCCTCTCTGTCTCTCTCTGTCATTATCCCTCTCTCTCTTAAAAAAACAAAACACACACACACATTATATATATACATATATGTATATATATAATAACTTACATGTCTGTCTGTACAGCAGAGTTTGGAAAGCTGAATTCCACTTTCTAAACTCTCTCACAGCTAGTATTCTAGGCGATTTAGTTTCTGTCAATCAAATGAGCCTTCACAAGACTCCAATGTGAACAAGAGCTAAGTAGTCTCTAAAAGGAATAAATACACCAGTTAAAATGAAGATATTGGCAGAGTACATTTAAATAAATAACACAAATATATGTTGTCTGTAAGAAACAGCTCACTCACTTCATAAAAATACAGACAATTAGAAACTAAAATGGTAGAAATGTGTGTATGTGTGCATGGAATGCAAGCATTAATAAGTGCAAACAGGAAGCTACTGGTGGGTAAAGCAAAGTTCAGAGAAAGGGTAATTAAAGGACAGACACATTATATAATGATAAAGGAATCAGTCCATGAAGAAGACACAGGAATGCTAAGGACACCTGCACCAAACGACAGAGCTACAAAATACGTGAGGGAAAAACAGGTAAAAGTGAACGTAGAAACAGAAAAAAATAAAAGCAAAAATCCTTTCTGAAAAATTTATAAAAACAATTAGACAGAAAATCATTCAGGATATGTCATCATCCAACATACTGAACACTCGAGAGCAGAATCCGCATTCTGTTCAGCGGCCCCCAGAACATGGGCCAGGACAAAACTCGCCTCAACAAATTTAAAGGAAGTGAACCGCAGAGAGTATATTCTTTTTTTTTTTTTTTTACCAACAAGTTATATTATTTTTTATTCATGTTAGAATTTCTATCAGTGTTTGAACATTAATATTTAGAGAGTTTGTACATTTTCACCTTCCAAGGTTTAAACTGAGAACCACGCTAGGTCACAAATGGTAACTAATAAATGTCTCACGATCGCTGGAATATTCACTCGCTCTCACTCTCTTAACACTTAAACATTTTCTTTGCCTGGCTGTAATGTACAATGAATAGTGTCCCCACTCATGTCTCAGCAAAGTTCCAGACATTGGATTCAACACATATAAATTCTTTAAAAATATACTTCTGTCAAAAGACTTGATGACTACTATGTACACTACAAAAATAAATTTTCATATAAATAAATTATATGGCATACTTTTTATCTTTGTAATTGAAAGGACACAAACTCATTTCCACCCCAATTGGCAGACACGAGACCCCCAGTTTGAATTTTATTTTCCTTTAAACTCCTTACACTAAAACCTACCATGAGTCCTTAAGTAAATGTTATATACAGAGAGTGTATTCTCTGATCACAATAAAACCAACTAAAATTCCACAACAGAAGAGTAACAGGAAAAATTCCAAATATTTGTAAAATAAGAAGAATACTTTTAAATAATCTGTGGGTCAAAGAGGATGTCTCAAAATACATTAACTAAATGAAAACAAAAAACACAGCTTTAAAATTTGTGTGATACAGTTAAAATCTGTTCTAAAAGGAAACTTTACGGAACTAACAAATGCAAATATTAGAAAAGTCTCAATCATTTAAATTTCCATGTCAGCAACTGGAAGGAATAGAAGAAAAAAAGTCGAAAGCAAGTTTCTGGAAATAATATTGATAAAAACAGAAATCAATGAGATTAAAAACAGACAATAGGAAAAATCAATGAAACAAAGAATTTTGGAGAGACAGATTAATAAAACTAACAAAATTGACCAAGGTAAAAAGAGAGAAGATGAAAATTATAAATATCAACCGAAATGAGGTGCACCACTTCAGACCCTCTACATCAAAAGGATGATGATGAACTACTATAAACAACAGCACACACAAATTTGAAAACAGATTTAATAGATCAATTTGTCATAAGGACAAATTTCAAAGGTTTATCAATAAAAATAAATAGCCTCAATATCCTACAACTATTATGGTTTGGATATTAAGTGTCCCCCAAAATTTCTCATGTGTGAGACATGTCAGAAGTTTAGAGGTGAAATTATTGGGTTATGAGAGGATTAACCCAGTGAATTAATCCCCTAGTACAAATTAACTGAATGGTAACTGAAGGCAGGTAGGTTGTGACTAGAGTAGGTAGGTCACTTGGGGTGTTCTTTTGGGATATATAGTTTGTCCCTGTTGAGCTGAGCTTAGTCCCTCTCTGCTCTCTGGTGCCATAATCCTGAGCTGCTTTCCTCTGCCAGTTCCTTCAGCCACTATGTTCTGCCTGACTGTGGGCCCAGGGTAATAGACTTGACTATGGACTAAGACCACTGAAACTATAAAACCCAAAATAAACTTTTCCTCTTCTAAAATTATTCTTGTCAGGTCTTTTGGTTACAGCAGCAAAAATAAATAAATAAATAAATAAACTAAAACGACTACTAGGGAAATTAAATTTATAATTTAAAATTCCCCCAAATAAACATTCAGGCCCAGATGATGACTCAGGAGAATTCTACCAAATTCTTAAGCAAGAATTAAAGCCAACTCTACATAATTTTTCCTGAATATAGAAAAGGAGGAACACTTTATCGAGATTAAATCTTGCTAAGAGAAAGATAAAATAAGGCACAGAATGTGAGAAATTAGTTGCAAACCTCAAATTTAACAAAAGGTTAACATCTACAATATATATAAAGAAGCTTTAAAACTCAACAGCAAAAAAGTTCAATTAGGAATACATAAGACACGAAGTAATACTTCAGCAAAGAGATTATACAGATTGCAAATGAGCATATGAAATGATACACATTAGCCCTTAGAGAGGCACAATTTAAAAACACAGTGAGATATCCCTATATACTTACAAGAATGGCTAAAATAAAAAACATAAACTGCACATGCAATTTTCTTGGGATATTTTTATTTAAGAAAAAGAGGAGGGGCTGGAGCGGTGGCTCAACAGTTTCAGCGCTTGCCTGGCAAGCATGAGGACCCAGGTTCAAACCCCAGCACCACATACACAACAAAGTGTCAGAGCAACGAAAGCCATGTGAAAAACTCAATAAAGTTGTTTCTCTCTTTCTCTGTCTCTCTCACTGTCCCTCTCTCTTTAAAAAAAGGGGGGGGTTTAATCTAAATTTTAATGTTATAGGTAGATAGAAGCAGGAATATTAATCAATGAATAAATGAATACTCTGTTCATTCTCTCTGATACAAATAGTCCTTTGTAAACTCTTCTGAGTTCATTCTGAATGGAGATTTCTAATTCTAGCCAAATAATCCACTTTTTACACTGAAGATGGAATCCAGGTGGAGTCGTCACCATCTGAACACACTACACACCGTACAATTCACCTCTGTCCACAGTGAAGACAACCAATGTGTCATCTCAAAAGCTCTGTGCTGGCTTAAGCCTGAAGCAATGTGGCTTCAGACATATTCATTTCACTGTTAGTTACTAAAGTAATCTAATTAAACTCCAGGAAAACTTAATTGGAAACAAAGCATAATGCTTGATATTATTTGTTGAAACCTCTACATGACATTGTCAGATGAAGTGAGAAGGGCCCATCTCTCAGCACTTCAATGTTCCAAAAATAAACCCGTTTCCCTTTCACTCCTTTCTAGAGTCAGCTCTCCTCATACACAGGTTCCACATCCATATCCCAAGAAAACCACATGTGTACTAAATATGTATGCAATTTTTTTATCATTTTTCCCCAGTGTAACAGTGTGGTATAATATTTGCATATCACTTACACTGTGTTAAGTAGTGTAAGTAATCTACGGATGCTTTAAAGCATATGTGAGGATGCACATAGGTATTATGTAAACACAACACTATTTTATATAAAGGACTTGAGCATTCATTGATCTGATTATTTATGAGGTGTCCTGGAGTCAATTCTCCATGAGATTAAATCTGATTCAGGTTTTGAGCAAATTGTATGTATGCCCATGTGCCACAGGAAACAGAAAAAGGAGTCTCCAGCCCTGCCCTCTGCTGATTACAAGATTGGCTATGGGGAACCATTAAAGACCTACAGAAGCAGATGAACCTGTTGGCTAACTATGCTCAGGAAGAAGAGTAAAGTATTAATCCAGCCGTAGCCTCTGTTGCTCTTGGCAGATATTCTGTAGCCTTCTATTCAATGAATCAGTAGTCTCTATGTGGGGTTTATTTGTAGTCCATACAACCTGTCAATCCTAGCCAGAGACAAATCAGAAATTCTACTAGGGCTAGCCAGCTAATGAATCCAAACCTTAAAATTCCAGATTGAGATCAGATCTTCTACACTCTGTGGCCTTGATTCTCAATCAAGTCCCTGGATATCTCCATGAGTTAGCTTTCAAAATTGTTTCCTCAGAAACCATCTTTCATCAACATGGAGGCCCCATGATGGCCTGCTTCCATGCAGGGGTAGACCCTTTAATTTGGAGATGAATCCTTCAAATTTCATGATTTCTGAAACAATATATTAGACCACTGAGGATGAAAACATTAGTGGGTAGGTTGAACCCACTGTATCTGGTGTCAGTGAAAATAAAGGAATGTCAAATATCACAGTGTCACCCTGCCAGGTGAAAGAGTGCTCTCCTAGGGTCCTAAGTGTTAAGCCCCTGTGACCTGACATGGTATCCACCCAACCATTGTGTTGTACCCACTTGCTACCAAGTATATCTACTAGGACAGTGTTTCTACTTTTTACCTAATTTTATATTCTAGTTTCCTCTTGGGTGTGACCCACTTTTTCTGTCCTGCCCATACCTCTCTTTCACCGAGGGCTAAAATCTGATTCCTCCACCTCCCAACTTCTGACAATTTAAGACGTAAACACTCACCTGATTTTGAGTTTTTCGGGTTCTGAAGATTCCAGATCACGTTTCTAGGATGCCATCGGAGAGAAACCCCTGATTTTTCCACATTCAATTAACCAGAGCCATCAAAAGAGAAAGTGAGAAAATAGGTCTGAATCAGATGCATCTAGACAACCAGGGTATTCACTTCCCTTCCATTCAATAAAAATGTCTTGAGTTCCTCTATGTGTCTAGCATTTTTCCAGCTGTTGGAATTACAGAGGAGTGCTCCTGTCCACCTGAAGCTTATTTTTAATTGGGAAAACATACATATAAATCCAGATCTAAAATTTAACGTGATGATAAATGATACGGCTGGATGACCTAACAGAATAGTAGAGTAGGGCTTGGGTCATCCTAAAGAAGAGAAGGCAAGTGCAAGGGAGAACAACAGCTTTGTTGTTGAAGTATAAGAAAAAGCATTCGCAACATAAAAAGGACTTACCTGGTGTGAGTGTGCAAGTAGCAGGTACCTCAGCTGAATCGATTGCAGCACCCTGTGACTGCTGTAGGGCCCCCAAGGGGACCACCTGCATCCAGTCCTGGTTAAGTAAGAGTCTGAGTGGAAACCCAGCACTGCATCCCCACTGGAAGGCAGAAAAAAGCCCATGTGGGATTGGACAAGAAGCGAATCAAAGGTGGCCAGAGTAGGCAATGAAGAGAATCCCCCCATGAACACTATGCATACTAAGATGCTTCCACATCTTCACTGACCCTTAGGGTAAGTGAAACAGACCCCAGTTGCAGAAATGGTGGATTTTTCTGCCAGCTCTAACAGAAATGGAACTCATAGCTGATTTTAATTGATTTTATCAAAATAAAGCTCTATGACTATTCCCCCAACACACTTGAGCTGTCTCTCTCTCTCTCTCTCTCTCTCTCTCTCAGATAAAAAGTCCTTTACATTGATAAACACAAGGCACAGAGTAGATACAGAGTAGGGCACTGGATATGTTCATGAAATATTTGTCCGGTGAAACATTTATGGAGAAGTTGATGGGTAAACTGAGTCTTGGGGAATGAGTTAGAGGTGACAAAATAAAGATGTGGCATAAATGTGATCCAAGTGAAGCAAAGCATGAGTGGACATAGGACTGGCATAGAAGCCCAATAGAGGATTTGCCTGAGGATACATGTCCACTGTCCTCTTAGGTTTGACCTGGGTCCCCAGCTTCTATTTGCAAAAAGCACCTAAAATCTTGCCATATGTTGTGTGGCCCCCTCTGGCCCTCCACATCCTAATCAAGAACTAACCCAGAACCATAAGCAAAAGTATATCACTTACTTTACTATTAATTCTGCATTCATAGGTTTTTATTACCACTTGGATGATAGAACATCCAAACAAGAAGGCTCAGCAATGACTTATTTCAAAACCATCCCATTGCAGATGGGGAAACCGAATGTCAGAGAAAGGAAATGACTTATCACTTGACCTGCATCTAGAAAGGGGTGGAGATGAAATCTGCCTCTAGTTTCCCTAATGCTCAGTTCTTTGCTAGAGGATTAGCAACTGCTTTGCATAACTGTATCCTGTGGATGGGTTTCCCAGGTGCCTATGAGAGTTGTGTGATGAGAAGGCCCTAAATTCTGGCTGTACTGTGCTACCTGAATGGCAGCAAACACTGGCTAGAAATCCCAGCAGCTTCTTTCAGGCAACCACACCTGCCATATTGGAAGTTCATGATGAGGTGGAGCAAGAGAAGCAGCTGGCACCGGAGAACTCCCATCTCAGGGAATTAAAGTGCCCAGTGTCAGGGGCATAGCATAACATCTTGCTCAGCAGCAGAAATGAGCTTCTCAGGGCAAAGAATCAGAGATGACTCTGTTTCCCTTCCTGTTCTAAAGACAACCTCCCATTCCCACTTCACACATCCTCCAATTCTCTGCTACCGCCATCTAGAGGTCACGAAGCAGAAAAACATATGAAGGACCTCCCAAGACAGAAGCCAAGGAAGGGTTCTTCTTTTGTACCAAAAACAGAATAGGCCCAACTGCTTTTTGGGCACACTTGACAGCCACTGCTCCAGCCCCAGATTGTATCCCTCACAGTTGTGCAACAGTTGAATGAAGACTCATTTTTAAAAGTGCACTTTTCCTAAAAGAGGGGAGTTTTGAGAACATTGGAAAGTAATGAAAAGCTTCTTGACAGAGAAGCTGATAAAAAGAAGAAGAGAGACATGTGGACAATGAGGAGGGGTCCAGTCCCAGTTTCCAAATCAGGCAAGATATTTCAGCCAAGCGTGCCTCCTAGCTGAGTGAAGGAAGGAGGCATTGTGACAACAGCTTTGTTGGAGACACTTTGGGTAGGTAGTCTTCAAAGAAGAAGTAGGCTATTTGGTCTTCTGACAACTGGAGATTTCCAGAAATGGATCTTATAGATACTCCCTAAATCAGGTATTTTTGACCTGAACGAGTTTCATGCTAAAGTGAAAGACTTGGTGCTGTCCTTAGATGTCATGATTTCCTGTTCTGGCTAGTGTGTGCATTGGATGAGCCAGCACAGCTGGCAGGGCTGAAGGGAAACCTGGGCCTCACAGCTTCCCATCCCTGCAGGACCCAGCCTGTGCACCCTGCAGAAGTAGAAGGAAAAGACTTGGAAAGAAGTGGGATCAAAGTGTGTTCACCAAAATTCTTTCACACTTTAAAAGTGGACTCTATTCCCACTCCCCTCCAATATGGGCAGGTCTTAGAAACTTGCTCTTAACTAACAGAACAACACACCACAAGCTATTTGAAAAGTTAGGTCATGAAAGGTAGTAGCTGCGCACCCCTCCACCCCTCTGCCAGCTGGCTTCCCCTCCATCGGTATCAGGATGCTGAACCTTATGCTCAACACCATCTTGTGAGGAACCAAGATAGACCCTTAGAAAAGCCACGTCACTAAATAAAAAATAAATAAATAAACTATTATTAAATAACAGAAATATCAGTAGAGTTGAGGGAAGAGAACAGGGTGGGAGGGGAAATACTGGAGACTGAATTATAATAAATTATACTGCATGTCTTTATAAAAACATCAGCTTTATCCTTTTGTCATGTATTTCTAAAAAGAACAGAAGGTTGGAGAAAGAACAGGAAAGGGGGAATAAAGGGAACTAAGTTAAAACAAGGTACACTCCAAGCTTTAACACTTATGCCAATCTACACTTTATTGTCATGGATATTAAAAAAAAACAAGGGGCAGGAGAAAGAGAGGTGGGGGGAAAGGGAAGGGGAGACCGAATTAGAACAATTTAAAATCTATGCTCTCATCTCTTATAATTAAGTCATTTTATAATATTTTGTAATATACACCTGAAAAAGAACCAATTAAATTTAAAAAAAAGAAAAGAAAGAAAAGCCACATAACTACATGTAGGTGCGTGAGTGACCCTTCAGATGGTTACAGCCCCAGACTGTTCAGCTGTCCCACTTGCTGCCAAGTAGAACAGAGATGAGATACCTCTGCCCAAGTTTCACATTCCTGTGCAAGTTCAATGTCATCATTGATTTGAGCTACTACCTGGAGTTGGGGGTATGTTATGACATATCAGAAGATAACTAGATCATAAGACCACTTGCTTAATCTTCTCAGTTTTATATTTAGAAACTGAGGCCCCAGGGTGGGGGTCAAGACATGGTCATGATGGACAGGGTCTGAGATGGGGTGGAGCTGCTGCTCAGACTGGATTTTAGTCTCCCAGGCTGTGATGGTTTTGGGTGTTTCCTTGACTGAAGTAATGGATGCTCAGGTGGCGAATAAAGCGTTAGTCTCAGTGCTTCAGGAGGCATTGAGCATGTCTCTCTCCTACGGAAAGGGAAATTCATCCCAGGTGGTTTCCTTCTTAATGAATTTGACTGGGAACTGCCAGTTATCTGTGAGGGTGTTTTTGGAGAAAATTGGTGTGTAGGTTAGTATACCAAGTGTGGAACAGCTGCCCTCAATGTGGGTGGGCATCTTCCAATCAGCAGGGTCCCAGATGAAACAAAAGGGTGGAAGCAAATTCTTGCTTAAGCTTGCTTCAAGCTCTGGTGGAGCTTGGATACCTTTATTCTCCTTACCTTGAATGTCAGAACACCAGTTCTCTAGCCTATGGACTCTGGAACTTGCATCAGCCATCTATACCCCACCTCGATGAGTTCCTCCATCTGCTTTCTTGGTTCTCAAGCCTTCATACATTGATCAGAGCCAGGCTACCAACTTCCTTGGTTCTCCAGCTTCACAGATGACCTATCACTTCTCAGCCTCCATAATCCAGTGAGTCAATTCCCCTACTAAATCTCTACTGGTATGTAGCCATGCATCACTTATCAACAGGGACAGGTTCTGAGAAATGTGTCCTGAAGTGATCTCATCATTGTGCAAATGTCACCATGCATTACACAGACATAGATGGGATAGCCTCCTACACCCCTGGGTCACATGGTATATATATGTGGAATAACACCTTGCTCCTAGGGCCCTGGTGAACAAAGCAATACAGGATTAAATAAAGTGCAAATAAAAAATAGAGGCAATCTAGAGACATGGTAAACAATACATAGGAGGCCAGGGTAGACACAACACAGAATACTGTGTTACAATAAATGGCTTTTATTTACTATAAAATAACAAAATTATAATAGAATAAATATGCAAATCAGTCACACAATTTTTATTATCATTATCAAGCATGTACTGGATACAATTGCTTGTGTGCTACTTTTGTAGGATGGGCAGCTCCGTTGGCTTGCTTACACCAGCATTGCCACAGACACGTGAGCAATGTTTTGCACCAACTTTGTGACAGCTCTGATGTCACTAAGGAATGGGAATTTTTCAGCTTCGTTATAACTTTATGAGACCCACACCATTGGATAACAGGGTTTGGTGTTGATCAAAACATCATCGTGCATTTCTCCTATCAGTTTTGTCTCTCTTGAAAGCGCCAACTAGAATGGATGTCAATGTCACTTTCTCTGACCCACAGGTGGTTGCGTGGTCTATGATTATCTCCAGAGCAGTCCCAGAAAGGGGGATGGGGAAACAGCTTGATCCAAGAGGCCTCACCATAGTGATTTCTGTCTTCTTATGCATATACCCTTCCCTGAGTTGGGCCTGACTTCCATAAGTCAAGTTCCTGAAAATGGGACCTCTTGCATGCCCCCTGGTCCTGTTTGAATAAATAACCTGGACACTCAACAGGGGGTGAGGGACAAATGAGGTGCCATTTACAGATCCCTGCATGTTGGCAATGTGGCACACAGAGGCAGGAGGGTGAAGTTGCTGCAAGCCCTTGAGTGGCTGCCTGGATACACAGAGGGCCTTATCTCAGGTATAGGAAGCCAAGGGTAGGGGCTTGAGCTGGAGCTCAGAGCTAGAGGTTAATAGGGGAGAATATCAGAGCAACTTAATTCACAGGCTGTTTTTAGGCATAAGAACAACATCAAGGGCTGGAGTGGTGGTTCAGCAGTTACTACACTTGCCTGGCATGCATGATGATGCAGGTTTGAACCCCAGCACCACGTGTACACAACAAAATGTCAGAGCAACAAAAACCACATGAAAAAAACTAAATAAAATTGATTCTCTCTGGGGGTCGGAAGATGGCCAGGGCAGGAGGGCTGCATATTGAATCTTTCCATGAATTGGGACACCAACGGTGGGAGAAGTGTTTTTCTGTAAGGTGGGTGAATGGCAAAATTTTGGCCTAAACTCATTAGTAGTCAAGCAAGGAAAATTAGAGATGCAGAGGCTTGGATAAACTAAGTGTACTAGAAAATCCAAATAAAGATGGAGCAACTCTGGCTGCAAGGGCCGCCACCCAACAGGTGGGCACAAAGGGGAGGGAGCGGGGCGCACAAATAGAGGAAGGACAAATTGACATGGAGATCTCTGACATCAGAACAGCTCGCGCTGCGCTCCCTGGCAGAACCCAGGGACTGCATTAGTGCAGGCAACTTAAACTCACCTCAATCTGGCCTCGGAGAACTGGAGCAATCTCTATTTTGACTCTGAGATCCAAGAACCTGGACCTCAGATCCGAGGGAGGTCAGACCAGTGGCTGCACCATCAGGAAGCTCACAGCTCCAGGACCCCGGTGTTCTGACTGTCTGCCCTGGGGGCTGTCTGGGCCTAGCGGAACCCCATACTGGTCCTGCAATGCTCAAATTGAGGATCACCCTGTACCCCCAACATATGCAGAAGTCCAGGAGGACCTTGCGCTCAGGACTCTGCATCGCAGGCGGTTCCACAGAACCTACATGGACTGGGCAGGGTCAGCTTGTAGGTCCTCCGACTCTGAAGCACAGATACCGCCTGAACCTCTCAGGCTGGGCAGAGATTACCCTCAGCCTCAGTGATCTATGAACAGAAGGGGCATCCTGGGACCAATGCTTTCCTCTGTTTTCAGGCCCTGAGACCTGGGGACAGAGGTGGTCCCATAGGACCTGTGCACTCCAAGTGGGACTTGGCTTCCACAACCCTTGTGTTTGCATTTGAGACCTCCCCAGGCAGGACTCTGCTGGGCTGGTGTCTCCTTCTCACTGCCCACCCCCATTGCTGAGGCTGGGACTGCCTCAGGCATCATCTCTTGGAAGCCAGTGGGGGCCTCAGATAACTGAACCTAAGGGCAACATCTGTCCCAGGAGAGCTCAGGTCAGGCCGGCCACTCCCCTAAGATCAGCCAGAGACCCTTGCAGCTGCTCCAGGATCCACAAAACTGTCAGCAGCTTCTAGGACACCAGCTGAAGTAGGGCAAGAATTTGGGCAGGCAGTCACTGAAGTGCCCAGGGGTTCAACCCAGGTAGCCCAAAAGGCTATATTCACAGGAAGCAGGGACAGTGAACATCTGTACCGCTCCACAGGAGAAGACTATTGGGAGGACTCCTGGGAATCTGACTTCCAGCTGAGAACACCAAAACACAGTTCCCCCAGCACCCTCACCCAGGAAGTGCCTCCACTCAGATGTCAGATATGAACATATATCCTGACTGTATATTTTGACCTCAGTGGTAATAATTCATAACCTCCCAAATCTTTTTTTTCTCTTTTAGTTGGAGTTCCTGTGTGTTCATATTTTGATTGTGTGTGTGTGTGTGTGTGTGTGTGCGCGTGTGCTGTGTTTGTATTGCTGTGGTTTGGTTTGTGGCTATCTGTGGTCTTGCAAACTACTGCATGGTCTCTTTGTGCTGTAGAATCTCCCAGTAGTGAGCATCTTTGCTGCCCCCTTCTTCCCTTTCCTCTGTCAACACCTAAACTACATTCTGCTCTCTCATCCTCCTTCAAAATCATTACCCCAATCTCTTCCCCTTTCTTTTATTTCTTTATTTTAGCAAAATAGACAACATATCTCCACTCTCTTATTGCTCTCTCCAAGTTCACAAGGCCCTCATTACCTTCCTAGCACATTTCTTTTGCTCTCTACAATTTTTTTGCTTCACCTACAGAGTTTTTGGAAAACTGAAATGAATGCCAAACTTGAAAAATGGGTTTTTGCGTCAACCCAAGTAGAGTCTGAGGACTCTCATGGAAGAAAATTGCTAATCTGTTTGCTCGTATAGGTGGCAATTAACACTGTAACAGCTACAGTTGGCACAAAGTAACCAGATAAACAAACACTGTCTGTTGTAAGCATTGGCTGTACACATTGACTCCTACCCCCTATCTCCTGAGGTATTGGAAATTGTAAAGGACCATAATAATTCACATGTTGGGAAACCAGCCATAGAACTATACTATCCAAATTGTATCCCAGCAGAAAATCTTTGCCTGCTATACCTCTGACAGAGGGCTAATATCCAGAATATACAAAGAACTCAAAAAATTGAACACCAAAACCACAAATAATCCAATCAATAAATGGAGCTAGGGAACTAAATAGCAACTTCTCAACAGAGGAAATCCAAAAAGCCCATATATATATATATATTAAAATGTTCTACATCACTAGTAATCAGAGAAATGAAAATCTAAACTTCACTGAGATTCCACCTCACTCCCATCAGAGTGGCAAAAATGAAGATTATAAACAATAACAGATGCTGGAGCAGTTGTGGGAAGAAAGGACACTATCACACTGTTGGTGGGACTGCAAGCTTGTACAGTCACTCTGGAAAGCAGTGTGGAGACTTCTCAAAAAACTAGGGCTGGAACCACCTATGACCCAGCTATCCCACTCATGAGCATTTTCCCAAAAGAGCTAGAATCGGCATATTACAGAGATACAGCTTCATGAATGTTTATAGCAGCTCAATTTACAGTAGCTAAACTATGAAACCAACCCAGATGCCCCTCACTGGATGAATGGATTAAAAAACTGTGGTACATATATACAATGGAGTTCTCCTCTGCTATCAGAAAGAACAATATCATAGCATTTGCAGCCAAATGGATGCAGATGGAAAAAATTATGCTGGGTGAAATATGCCAAACTCAGAATTTTAAGGACCAAATGTTTTCTCTCATATGTGGAAGCTAGAGTAAAATCTAAAACAGGTTGAAAGTTAGCTAAGCTCAAAAATAAACTCAACAGAGAACCTACAGAATGGGAGAAAACTTTTGCCTGCTACACCTCAGACAGAGGGCTAATATCCAGAATATACAGGGAACTAAAGAAACTACAGTCCAAACTCGCAAATAATCCAATCGATAAATGGGCTAAAGAACTCCAAAGGAACTTCTCTCCAGTGGAAGTCCAGAAAGCCCATAAATATATGAGAAAATGCTCTACATCATTAGTTATAAGGGAAATGCAAATCAAAACTTCCTTGAGATACCACCTCACTCCTGT
>PVKS010044280.1:0-14408 GCA_004027875.1 Aplodontia rufa
TCTAGATTGGCACTTTCTAGATTTACAATTTCTAAATTTACACTCTTTATGACACTCTGTTTCTTCCCTCTGTAGGGGAGAGTAAAGGTGCAGATTGGGTGGGAAAATGAAAAGTCTGAGTGTGAGATACCTTTTTCTAAATGTACCTTTGTGCCTTTCCTGTACTTACAAGGAAAGTATCATTTGTTTAAAGAAATGAGAAAAATTTATATTTTCTTTGAAAAAATCAGTAATCTGTACATTACTAATCTGGAATGGAAAGTCTGCTTAAAACTCTTCACTTTCAGGTAGCCCAGTCCTTTTATCTGCATGCCTCATTTGCTTGGAAGCTTGCTCTTTTCCCAATGACACCCCTCCAAAAGGATCTTGGCCACAAATCCATTTGCAGCCCCTCCAGGAGGCCCACAGTTCTGAGTGGTTTGTAGCTCTGACCAGCACACAGTCGTCTGCCCAGTAAGTCAGCTCTTCTGTTTTTGTACTGTTTAGGCTTCACTGCTCTTTTCTTTCTCTTTGAGTCATACAATTTCTTTAAGACTCACCTTAAGTTTTTTTAGTTACACTTATTGTAAAGAATAACATCCAATCCCTTCCTAACCAGTAAAGATCTGGTTCCTGATGATCCCCACTGACGATCTCTACACATATACATTATGATGAACCATAAGCAGTTGCAGATACTTGACCAGAGAAATGTCACTTGCATATGGTATGACCTAATCTAAGCACACAGTAATACATACACGCTGGTGTCCGTTTTTTAAAACACAGGGAGGATCCTGCTGTTTATGCTGAGTTGCAATATTTTATTAGTTAAAGAGAATCTTGGCAATCCTGCCTTAGAGCTGCATTGTTCTTTTGTAATCTGTGTGTGGTTATACCTGTAAGTTAACTAACTAGTCCCCTAATGGAAGGACATTTAGGCTGAGTCTGACTCTTTTGCCATTCTGAATAGTGCAGCTGCGAATAATATGCACACATCTTTGTACATTTCATGTGAGTTCCCTGGAGTATGTCTTCCTAAAACTGAAATTACAATTTTCTTGATTTTTTTAGATCTTTGTTTCTGGAAGAACTGCTCAGCTGCCTCTGTTCTCAGCTGAACTTACTGACCTTCTGATCTTTCATCCTCTAGTGATACTGTGGAAATGGGTCCTCATGAGAAGTCAGGCAGCCCTTCCAGGAAAATTCTGTGAAATTATAAACATTGGCATAAATTTCCCTCCCCCCATGGAACATGTATGTGCTCACTTTAGCAGGCAATGGGGACATGCATGTAAAGAATGACAGTGTCACTGAATAGAGCTAAGAGCAAGGGTTGTGTGGGAAGCCCTGTGGGTACAGGGAAACAGTGATATCTTCATCCCTGAGGGGATGGATGAGTAGCTTGGCACACTTTCCAGAATTTCAGTACCTACGACAGGGAGAGAAAGGAAGGGTTAGGTTGGAAGTGAGTTGGTGGTGAGGCTGTGGCAGGTATGAGTCTGCAAATTAGCTGTACTGGCCTTTCTGGAAGGGAGCATGGGCATTGAGCTCAGCTGAGGCAAGATGCCAGATGATGGAGTGGGGTTCTTGCCAGCCACTGACCTGATTAATAAGAGGGCACTTGGCAAGCAACCTCCTGAACACTGTGCCACACGGCCTTTTGTGGATCAGGACTTGTGAAGTTGCCCAGTATAGTCCTTTAATTGTGATGTGCTGTTCCAAAGCCTGTAAAATGTTGCAATGAACAAACTCTAAATATTTACTGCTTTATTTTATACATTTATATGAAATCCCCCCTCACCTTTGGGTTTCCTTGGAAACCATAATCTTGAAAGCCAGGATTAGAGGTTCTTAACTTTTTAAAAATTTTTAATTGCCATGGAACCTGCTTTGCCAGCATGGTGAAGCCTATGGACTCCCTTTCAGGATAATGTTTATAAAGGAATAAAATAGAGTACATAAGATTACAAAGGAAACCGATCATATTGGAATACAGTTATCAAAACATGGCAAAAACGTTAGGGATGCACATTATCAATGCATTAAAAAGCAAGATCCTGCAATGGGTCTAAAGGCAATCATGATCTTGAAAAAGAGATGAGTGTTACTGATATTTCAGGATAACTGCAGCTGTGAACTGCAAATTTCTGTCCATATGATAGGAAATAAATAAAATTCACAGGTGCTGCTAATACCAGTGTGGTTTGTTGCCTATGTTCATCATGGAAATAAAAGCCACATTTCAGTTAGAGGATAATAAAATATTTATTTTTCTTTCCATCCAAGTTTGTGCATGCTAAGCAAGTGCTCCATCCAATTTTAGACCCCTGAATTCTATCCTCAGACCCCCGAAAGTACCTCTGCTTCAGAGATTTAGTCTCTTAGATACCGAAGAAGGAATTGCAAAGATATAAACTCCCATTTGCTTTAAGAAAATTCATAAATGCCTAGGCTTCCTCTCCTTTGTTCTGATAGGAATAAGGAGCGAAACTTTATTAAAAATGAGTCTAAGTTTACAAATATTTTGGCTACCTGTGACAAGATCTCCCCCTTCCCATGAAAGTGGTATGTGGAATTTTCTGTCAGTCTCTAAAACTCCCACTACAGTGGCCATTTTTTGGTGCTGATTTTAAAAACTGTGAAACTCTAGATTTGTTTACGGTAAGGATTCCACTCCCCCCACCACATGCTCTGAGAATAGGTAAGATATGATCCAAGATGAGGGTTTTCCTAGACCTTTGTCCCAGTTCCGAAAGTGTTTTGTGTCTTGTCTTTCCTTTGCTCTCTTTCCCTCCCTCTCCTCCTCCCCACTTTCCTCTCCCTTTCCCTTTCATTCTCCCATCTACTCTTTTCTTCATCCCTCATCCTCTCATCTTATTCCCTACTTCCCCACCTACCCCCTTTAACAGTAAAAGTTAGGGGTCTGATATGTCAATTTGTCAGCAGCAAAGTTTGAGAATGCCTTCAAAAATAGATATGTTAGAGGGAGTATGTTGGAGAGAAGGGAGAAATCTTGTTTATGCTCAACAAATAACTTATATTTAGAGCCTTCAATTTTTATTTTGAAATTCTGTATTCTCATTTCACTTGAATGACTCTGCATGGAGCATTTAAAAGTAGATCAAACAAACTCTAAAAATATGTTGAGCTCTTTTGGGAATTTTGCCAAAATCATCCTTGCTAAAGCAGAGAAGAGCAGTGTGTTTTATGTACTGTATTTTCTTCTCTGAAAATTCAGACTCCCTGTCCCAGAGAGCTAGCTGTCTGGCCAGGAATGCCTTGGGGAGGTGTCCTCTAGAATGATGTGCTGGTAGGTTGGGTCATTTAGATTGAGGGGCATGTTGAAAGGTCAAAACCAAGGCCTGAGACCATCCTAAGGAGAAGGGAAAAATAAAGGGATGTTTTGAGATACCACTGATTTTTTTTCCAGTGTGACTTCTTTATGTCACTCTGATGGGAGGGGAAGACTGGAGAAAAGAAAATTGGTTGAGCCCTTATAAATAATTAACAAAGTTGCCTTTTAATAGATTCATGAGTGTAAAGCCAAATGGAAGTAGGGAGGGAGTCAGGTGGCATTAAACCTTCTTGTAAAGTAGGTCTGTCCCGTCATCCCCATTGCATACATGAGAGGCTAAGAGCCATGCAGTTGTTGCAATGCTGGGCCCAATGGGCTCTGTATTTCTTCTATCTTGTGAATTTAAGGTTCTCTTTTCTAAATTAAAAAAAATTGGCACAGTATAATTATACATAATAGTGGTATTCATTGTTAACAAGGGGGTTCTCTTGATGTACTTTAATGTTTTCAATGTGGACCATGTATTCTTGAGCAGTAAAATATCATTTTTATAAGATGGTGGAGGACATTGGATTCTTCATGCCCACAACACCAGAAGTACAGATATGGCCTCTAAGGAAATAATGTATGATAGTATTAACATTGAAAATATCCACATGCAGCTTCTCTTTGCAAAAAGTCAGATTAGTCAATGGGTGGCCCCTTTCTGCATTATGCTGGTAATAAGTAGAAACTCTATTTGTCATACGTTAATTGGCCAACTTTAAGACTACTTCTAGAGGCTTCATTAAATAGTGCATTAGTTTCAAGTTTGTAGGGCTGAGGAGGGGCTAGATCAGTGGTTTGTTTTCCTCCCTCTCTTTGTAAATACCTGGGCCCACATTTTGATTGACAGTGGGTGTTCATGAAGAAGTGGCATCATCATAATCATAAGAAGATCTACATGGGAGTTGGTGAATGAGTTCAATTGTTGAAAAAAGTGTTCATAAAAGAGTTAAGAGGTTTAAGGGTTGAAGGGGTGGAGACAAACATAAGTTGATGCTCACAGATAACGAAAATACAATGGAGTGAGGACAGTATTACAGAAAAGCAGTGGACATTAGGGGAGCCTATAGATGGGGCCCCTGTGGCTGAGAGTGTGTTCCTGAGTGAGAATTGAGTGAGCAACCTCAGAAAATGGACATGGACTCCTCCCTGTGGGTGGAGAGCACTGTGTGGGTTAGGGGAGTCAGGCCCGGAAAATGACCTTGGATTGGTCTTTGACAGGATATTGTGGCCTTCTCAGAGCTCTGTGACAGCATCTGATCAGAATGGTGACTAGAGTCAGCTACAGGTGTGGAGACTTTTCTCCAGGCTGCTTTTATGGACCAGGCACAGCCAGTTGTCATTGGGAGGTCAGAGGTCCCTTGTCATTTGACCTGTGAAAAGACCTTTCTGCCTGATTTAATTGGTATTTATTTACTTATAGAATAGGATGTAACTTTACTATTAATGTCATGCAAGCATATTCAGAAAGATACATATCATAGTACAAGATAATTAATAGATGATTGTATATGTAAAACAAAACCTATTATGGTGTTTTATGTGCTTTTTGTAAAAAGGAAATTGATGTGCAGAAGCATTTAAATGAGTCTCTCTACACCTTTCCCAAAATCACATTGGGGAAGTGTTAGTGTCACTTTGGAGTATAGACTTTCATATCATTTTCTGTGCTTACACAAATGTGTTCATGTACATGCACACTTTCATTCATCAAATTGTACTATTTCTGATATATTAGTTGATGGTGGAATGGATTCATTTATCAATTAGCTTTCATTGAATGCATATTCTGTGCTAGATTCTTGGTAATCAGAAGCAAGTAAAATAAATAGCTGATGGTGCTTTCAGTTACATAGTGTATGTATGTTCATGAAATTGGGATCATATATACACATATGAAATTTGGTCTTTTGACAATGTATTGTGGACACCTTTTCATATCAATATGCATAGAACTTCTTGTTGTATTTAATGGATGCTGAACATATCATGACTTATGCAGCTCTGCCCCTCTCAGTGGACATTCAGAGGGTTTCACACTTGGATCTCTGTGCATATATGCATTTGCTATTACAAATAATGTCCCGAACATTCTTAGAGAAATGTCTCTGCCTACTTGAAACAACTGTTTTCTATCTTTTAGGAGGACCACACTTAAAATGAAATATACATAATGTTTTATTCATACATATCCCTGCTTTACCATTTAGTAGGAATAATGGCAAGTAGACTGTGAATCTCTAAGAGGAAAGCAGTGAGATTGAATAGATCATCATTGAAGATTTCATAATGCTGATGGAGAATGTGGCACCTTTAACTCAGTGGCAACATATCAGGGTTTACCATGTTTCTATCCCCCATAGCATCCACAGTTCAAGATTTAAGCTCGTATTGGTGGGTACTCTTATTTAACACTGCTGAGATTTTATGTCTCCTTGCCTGTAACCTTCCTTTCTTTCTCCAGTGCCTGTTCACAAAACCATGACCCACTGAAAGGATGTGTGGAGTAGGTATTCATGAACTCATTCATCCATTCATTTTTCAAGAATAGATTGTCTACTCAGACATTGAGGTAGGTGCTAGGGATCAAGAACAATTAAGAGAAAGTCATTGGCCCCCATAGGGGCCAGCAGACTCATGAACTGACGACAGTACTGTGTATATCTGCATTCATGACTATGAATTGACCTCCACTTCCCTGGGTATGTGATTCATTCCATGGTGTTTTTTAGCCTTTGTCTTCTACTATCTTCGGTTGGACCATCTATGTGCTTCCAGACTCTGTCCTCAAGCCATTGTACACACCACTGACACCAGGCACTTCTTTCTAGATCACTGACCTCATCACACCTTTTTCCACACTTCCATGTTGTTATGGTTTGGATATAAGGTGTCCCTCAGTAAGCTCATGTGATGGACAATGCAGAAAAGTTCAGATCCAAAATGATTCGTTTATGAGGAACAACCTAATCAGTGGGTTAATCCATTTGATGGGTCAGCAATCAGAAAGGACTACTGTACTAGATGAAAACTGTAGGCAAGTGGGGCATGGCTGGGGAAAGGAAGTGTCTGGGGTCATTCTCATGTGAATTACACCTTGTCCTCCTGGATCTTCTCTCTTTCTGCCATGATGTTCTCCCTCACCTTAGGCCAAGAGTGATGCATTCAGCTAAACCATGGACTTAAATCTCTGAAATTGTGAACTCAAATAAACTTTTCCTCTTCTAAGTTATTCTTATCAGGAATTTTCATCACAGTAATGAAAAGCTGAACAACACACCTTTCCAAAGACTTTTTGATTCTCATGGGCTATAAAATAAAGTCATTATTCTTACCTTGGCAGCCAGAGTCTCCCAGAGACTCACACCCAATCTGCCTTCCAGGTATTATCTGTGGAAGAAAAGGGCTGGCAAGCCCAATCTATTTAACTCATTTGCCTTGGACAAATAAGTTATCCAGCTTTTCTGTGCTCATCCATAAAGATGGGGCGAGCAACCTGAACCTCATAGGGCTGCTGCTAGAACCTGAGGGAAGACTCTTAAAACTTGAGGCTGGGTGTGCCTCCAAAATTAATGTGTATTTCTTTCATCTCCAACAAGATGAAGTTGATTTTCCTTATGTGACTTTTGACTTTATCTGCCTCCCTCCCCACCCGCTATGGCTCAGAGGTCCTAATAAGTGGATCCCTACTGGTTCTTCACTTTCTCCTGTATTCCTGTGAGACCTGGGGAGAAAATGAGCAATGCCATAGCAACCGTTGCTTTTCAGATGACCCCTGCCTTTGAAGTAGCAGGCAAATGGAATTTCCATTTTCTGCCATGCAGAGATGTTGATCATACACATCATTTAAAGAATCAAGCAGACTCACTTCAATCCTTGGTTTAAAAAAATGAAAAGAAAAAAGAAATAAAAAGAATCAAGCACACTCACTTCCAGGAACTACACTATGCAGGTTAGCTTGCATATACATATTTCCACTGCCATAATGCAGGTACAGTACAGAGGGGTTTGTAAAGAAACACCCAAGAAATCCCCTTTTTTCCTGCACTGTGAATGCCTTTTGAAGTGTCTTCTTCCTCTGAGCGACAGATCAGTGTAAATGTTTCCGTAAAGGAAATGATGCAGGGTCCACCAGATCAGCAATTGTATGTTTTATTCCCTCAAATCCAGCATCCAAGGAACATGTATGATTCTCCATATTCATTTAGTTCACTTTGTATTGTTTTTTCCATCCTGGCATATGGAACGTGGCTTTTCATGTAAGTACAGGTTTCCAACCCAAGGACAGCTTTGTCCAGAAGCCAGCATGCTACTTAGTAATCTGGGCAGTTGTTGCACTCCTAGTGATGTTGCTAATGCACCAGAGCAGAGATCTCTGTCTTCTCCACCCTTCTGCCCTCCAGGAACACATTTCAGAACTTGGAACTATCTAGGGCAACTGATCCAAAGACCTGTGAAGTAAAATCACAGCACAGCAGCATTTGCCGAATAATTATTATTACTATAATACTATAAATATTTAGAAGTCTGATTTCTCTCTTTTTTTTTTAGGTAGGCCCTAAAGTAACATGGTCTTGGAAAAGTCCCATTTATTTTTGACCCAGTGCTCACTTTTGGACAACAAATCTGTCTAGATGTTTTTCAAACTTGGCTGCATGTTAGAATCACCTTTGCACAGAATTTTTAAAATCCAAGCGCTCACTGGGCACAGTGCTGCACACCTGTAATCCCAGTGGCTCAGGAGGGATCATAAGTTCAAAGCCAGCATCAGCAACTTAGTAAGGCCCTAAGCAAGTTAGCAATACCCTTGTCTTAAAATAAAAAAAAACAAGCTGGAGATGTAACTCAATGGTTTAGTACCCCTGGATTTAATCCCTGGAAACAAACAAAAACAATAACAAAACAAAACAAAAAATCCAAATGCTCAAGGGGCACCCCAGACCATGACTTCAGAACCTTTGGAGGTAGGGCCAAGGTATTCATTTTTTCCCTTTTCACTCTAAAATTTTTATTCAGAAAAATTTCAAATTGTTAGAAAAGTTGTAACACTAGTACAATGAACATCCATCTAGGTTTACCAGTTGTCAGCATTTTGCCATGTTTTCTTTTTACCCCTATCAGCATATATACTTTTTTCTTAAGCAATTTCAAAGTAAAATACAATCCCCAGGATCCTTCATCCCTAAATACTTCAGAATGTGCTTCCTAAGATCCAGGAGATTCTGCTATGTAGCCACAACAGAATTAACACTCTCAGGAAATGTAACTTAATATAATACTATTATGTAGAATAAATCCACATTCAAATTTACCCAGTTCTCTTAATCATGTCTTTCATCTTTTTTTAAAATCTAGAACTCATGTAAGGATTGTGCATTATTATTTAGTTGCCCTCTTTACTCTTTTTTAAAATTGACATTTAATATTTGTACATGTTTATAGTTATTCTTATTTCTTTAAAATTGAGAATAGTTCTCTAGCTTTTTTTAGAGAAGGAGAGAGAGAGAGGGAGGAAGGGAGAGAGAAAGATAGAATCAATTTTATTTAGTTTTTCATGTGGACTTCGTTGCTCCAACACTTCATGGTGTACCTGGTGCTGGGGTTCAAACTAACGAATTTGCGCATGCCAGGCAAGCGCCGGAACCGCCAAACCACTGCTCCAGCCCAGTTCTCTAGTTTTTTAAAAATATTTTCTGATACGAACTGAAAGAAAAAAATCAGGTCAGTTTTTGTGGACTGTCCCTCACTTTGGATTTGCATAATTGCTTCCTCATAGTTAGATTTAGGTCAATGTGGCAGGAGTATTCTGTAGGTTGTGGGCCTCAGTGCATCTAATCAGGAGGCACATGATAAATATCAATTTGTCTCAGGATCAGTGATGGTAACTTTGATCATTTGAGTAAAGCTGTCTCTGCCAGCTTTTTCCATTCTTGGGGGACCATTTTCCTTTTGTAACCAAGAGATACCTTGAGATTCTGTAAACATCCTAATTCCCAACAGGCTTCCACCCAGTGGTCTTAGCTACCATCAATTCTTGCCAGAATCAATTATTACTATGATGGTTGCAAACTGATGATTGTCTGTTTCTATAATTTCTATAGGTATTAGTCAACATTCTTTTGTAAAAACAAAAAAGTGCTTTCACTTTTCACCCTATAACTATCAATCTTATCCATCTAGCTAGCTAGCTAGCTTGCTTGCTTTGTATTGAATATATCAGTATAGATACATGAATTCTTTTTTGGAAATGAACAAATTGTAACAAATCCCTCCATATATGCTATTATTATCCCAAAGTTGGGCACTGGAAAGCCTATAAAGTGAACTCCTGTATCCTTTCATTAATTTTGCAGCAACCAGATATTGAACTCTTGCCTCTATTTTCTTTGCCCCTGTCCTAGAGGAAGCCATTTTTCTATGGAGACCTAGTTCCTCAGGATAGCTTCAGTAGCTTTTTGAAAGCTCCCAGGTGATTTCAGTGTGCCACCCAGATTGAGAACCACTGGCTTAGAGTCCATTAAGGGGAGGCTACCTGTTCATGTAAGGTGTTTTCCTACCTCCTAGAATTTCTTGTGCCAATTTGTTGTGGAGGTGTAGATTTTCATGAGCATTATCATACTGGCAGTCAGCTTTAATTGCAGATTTGTGGCCCTGCCCCCAGAGTGGGAGTTCAAGAGATCTAGTAATTTACATGTTAACATTCTGACACAGGTGGTCCAGGAGTTCTTCCCTACAGCTCCTGGGAATTGGGGGCATATAGGTCCCTATTTGAATGAAATGTTGCCAGTTGGATGGGATAGTAAGGCAATACTTTTACCTTCCCTGAAAATGAAATAGAAGAAACTGAAAAAAGTACAGACCAAGCCTTCATCATAGGGTCTTTGGGCATGTGAGAACCTTAGTAGACCAATTCATTCAGTGACCATGAAAATGTCAGAAGTACTGTGGACATTGGGAATTATGGATTTCTGATTTTCCTTTGATTTTTATCAATGTTCTCTCTCTTGCAATATGATTTCAGCATACTGCCGTGTTCCCTAGGTAAGTGTAAGGATACATTAGGTTAATTTAATGGGTTCCTTGAAAATATGGAATGATTTAAGCATTCATAGTTTTATTGTGGGATATGTGGGATGTTAATAACTAGACTGTGTGAGTGTCAGAAGTTTTCATTTGACCAAAAGAAGGACTTCTTCATTCTCGATATTATTTGTTGTTATATTTTCATGGTCATTGAATGAATTGGTCTAGTAAAGTTCTCACATGCCCAAAGACCCTATGATGAAGGCTTGGTCTGTACTTTTCAGTTTCTTCAATTTCATTTTTCAGGGAAGGTGAATGTATTGCCTTACTATCCCATCCAACAGGCTATATTTCATTCAAATAGGGACCTATGTGCCCCAATTCCCAGGAATTGTAGGGAAGAACTCCTGATTTGTGGCTTTTCATTTTGTGGTTTCAACTCTTAACCATGTTCCACGTTAACCCAGTTTATCTTTCCTGCAATCAGAAGATGGATCTGAGAATTCTTAATAGCCAGACCTGGGATGCACCCTTCCTAGAGTTGCACCACATAGTTTGAAATCCTAGACCCTCTATTTACTAGCTATAAGATTCCTGGTAAAATGTTTGAGCTCTGTGTTACTCCTCAATCTCCTTGTCTGTAAAAAGAGGGGTTAATAATGTATCCTAGAGGTTCAACATGAGGATTCAATGGGGTAATACAGGTAATGTGCTTAATAGTCTCTGGAACATAGTAAGTTCTCAATAAATGTTAGCTGCTGTTATTAAGTAAAACTAGTTAAGACTGGAAAATGGTTATGGGTTCCAGTGAGAGAGTGGATGGTGCGCCTGTCTTGTTGTACATGCATGCCTGTGTTCTTGCATACGAGCACATGCTCATGCATGTGTATTTCATGGCTGTCATACATTGTGGCTGTAAATAGAGACCTATCAAGTATGCTTTGGGAAATCCTCCTTATTCCTACTTCCTTGGTAAGCTGTGGGTGCATACATATTTGCATGTGTATAGAAAAAATGTCTGTCCATTCCTTTTTTAATTTATAAATGAGAAGTAGTCCTGCCCAGAAAACGCAGGATGGTGGCAATGATGCTGATGTGAATGAGGGAAACCACATATTTCCCCCACTTTCTAGTTTTTCTAATATAGACTATATTGTATGCCATGGTCAGCAAATGTATTTAATTTTTCAAAGAAAACTTTTATTTCAAGACAGTTTATTGCATGGGAAAGAACCCAGTAAAGTGTGTTCAAATAAGTTATACTAAGAACTCTATGCCCAGTTCATCTGAGCATGAAACTGGCAGCTCAAACTAAGGGATTCCAAATCCCAGGCATAGGCATATGATACATTTTAATCTGTAGTTATAGTAGCTATTAGAAGGAGGTGACATCATCAACTGTCTGCCTCTATGAGGAAGGCCAAGAATCACTAGTAAACATAAGTGAGATTCAAGGAGAGGGAAAAGATGACAATTGGCATCCTAAACTTCCTGATGTTTAAAATGGATGGATGCAGGTGAAATGCAGTTTCTCCCATCTTCAAGCATCACACTTGAACTGGGTTGTAGGTTGGATGGAACTGGCACACAAGCTCAAGCCAGGGATGTGTTAGATCTTAGGCCTGGGAAAGCTGTAGTACTGGAGTGTGGGAGCAGTCTGTAATGAGAGAGCCAAGTGAAGACCTAGGGTGACTTTATACCATGTGGCAAGATGCAGTTAAATACAAATTGCAGTGAATTTGGGACTAGATGGTTCATCCAGGACTGGAATGATAGCTCTGAATGCAGGCCAGAAAAATACTGCCACCTACTAGCTTGGTGACTTTGGTAAGCCCTGGTTTCCTTATTTGCAATACGGTCGCTCATCCTGGCGCTTTTCTCTTTAAGCTACATGACTGGCAGGATGAGATAACAGTGATGGGTGTCAGAAGCATTTTAGAAATGATCATGAGCTATCCCAGTGTGGGTGGGACTGTTCCTGCTTGGGATCCGGCCAGGGGACCTTTACCATCAGCTATCTCTGAGTCTCTCCCTTGTGTCCTGTGTAGGGCTTTTCTGGGTATATTGACTGTGTATTTTATAGGACTTCATGCCACCAATTGAGTGACCTTTTTAAAGGCTTTTAAGAAATATTGATTACCCGGGCAGAGAGAAATTACTGAATGTATCATTCTTCTGATACCAGACAGGTTTTTAGGAAAGTCTTATGCAGAGATTTGGTTCTAGAGAAATCTGATGTTTCTGTTCCAGGTCCTAAATCTGTGGGATTCATCTTTTCTCTAAGAATGTATCACTCCTGCCCTTGCCATCTGTGCCATGTTGGGTTAGATACAATGTTTTTACTACAGGGATTTTTTTTAAGATATGAACTTACATATAACTGTAAATTTTAAGGCTTCAGCTAACACTGGGTCTTCACACATTACTTTTAAGTCACTTTGGTTGGGACTTTAAAAATTTCTGTTATGTTAGTTTTCAGACATTTGTCATTTTACTTGTTTCACGTTCGAATTTGTGTCTGCAGAATTCACTTTGAAGATAACATCTGGAACATGTAAGCTCTTAAATATTCATGAACTTCATCTTACGGGGTCTAACTGGGGACAAGGTGTAGTACAGGGATGCCAAGACTGCCTTGTCATCTAGATTTTCTTTACAGGAATAAGAAGTATATATCCTCTATTGGGCAGAGTACTTGATTTGCCTTCTGTGGTATTAGGAGCCATGGAGCAATGATGACGGTTTTTTTTTTTTTTGCACTGAAATATCACTCCTCTGTCCTCGCAGGCTTGGAGATTGCAAGCTGGGATGCAGGGACCCTGAATTCCAGGAATAGGCAGGCCCTCCACAGGGATGTGCTACTTATCCTGCTGACAGACTGCACTGGCACCTGGGATGGGCCTGCGAGCTCTGTTCTTGCTAAGATCTGCTGGCTGGTATCTTGCACAAAGAGATGGAGGTTATTTGTGTAGTCATCAAAGATGTGGTTAGACAAGATATTGATTCCAAACTTCTGCCCTCTTACTTGTTTTTAACCCTGTTTTTCCTTACTGAGAACAGAAAGAGAGCAATGAAACCGAGGGAACTAGGCCACTAGCTTTTGAAAAATATTGATCGGTAGGCACATTAGATGTAGCATAGACACCTTTCTGTTTGCATGATGTCATGCTGCATGGGGGCATTCATGTGCCCTGTGATCACCCCTATAGGGACTTCCTTTCTCATGAAAAAGATTAGAAAAGGAAAAGAATCCCCAGAGGCAGTATTCAAAAATAATTTTAGCATTTCTAAATGTGTTTCTTTGAAGTCATTTATCCTTTTGGTTTTCTAGGCCATGTGATGGCATGAAACAGTGGTGCGAGGTGGTCAGCTATCAGCAACAAACTTCTGGGCAGTGGCTATCTTACTTCCTAGCTCCCATCCACCTCTACTTGGCTTGGGTCTCCACTGCTGCATGTCTGTATGTCTGTTTGTCTATTTCATTCACACACATCCCAGATTCATATTTTGTCTCCCCACAATGCCCATCTGTGGTGCAGATGTGCTATGGACAGTTGCACCTGAACCAGCTCTGAAGTGGAGGCTCCCAGGTGGGCCACCCTGGGTGAGTGAGATTGTGTAACCTTGAGTGTCCTCTGGCCAAGTGAAATGTGGCCTTGGCTTTTATCTTGATTTGCCTGGGTTGGTTCTATGCAGGCAGCTAGGGAGCCTGTTAATGGATCCCCTGGGACAGAGGGAAGAGGAAAGAAGTGGTTTTGTTGAACCCTGTGGGGCATTTAAAATGAAATCAAGAGCAGGCTGAAACTAATCAGGCTTTGCTTATCGAGCCTGAGTCTTCCAGCATGTTGAAAGGGTGATGAGTAGCAGGAAAAAGGTCAGGATACTTTCTTTTCCTTTGCCATTTGGGGGAAAAGTCCTCTTCCTTGCTAGCCTTTGAAGCAGACCATTCTTGGTTCTCTACCACATCACATCAGCTTTCATCAAAAATCAACAGCAGCAAATACAAAGCCCCATCCATGGAAAACCGTTTAAGGCAACACTGTGCTCCAGTGCTTTAGGGGTG
>PVKS010044281.1:0-14407 GCA_004027875.1 Aplodontia rufa
TGACTTCGAAAGCTATAATATCGTCTTCTCTGATGGCCAAGTAGTATTCCATAGTATATATGAACCAAAGCTTTTGTATCCACTCATCAAGTGAGGGGCATCTGGGTTGGTTCCATAATCTAGCTATAGTAAATTGAGCTGCTATAAACATTGATGAAGCCACATCACTATAATATGCTGATTCTAAATCTTTTGGGAACATTCCCAGGAGTGGGATAGCTGGGTCGTAATTTTTTGAGGATTCTCCATACTGCTTTCCATAGTGGCTGAACCAGTTTGCAGTCCCACCAGCAGTGTAGTCTTTCGTTGCTCTGACACAGCTGTGTACGTGGGTACTGGGGTTTGAACCCGTGTACTTGTGCATGCTGGGCAAACGCAGTAACCCCTGAGCCACTGCTCCAGCCCAAGACTTCTTAAATAGGACAGAAAGAGTATCGCCTATAAATGATAAGACTGATTAATTGGACTACACTAAAATTGTGAACTTCTATTCATCAAAGGAGTCATTAGTCGAATGAAGTGAACTCACCAAGTGGGGAAATATATTTGTAATACATAAAAACAAGGATTTGTAAGAGGTTATATAAAGGTGTCCTACAAATCCCCAAGCAAGCAAAATAAATAGAAAAAAATGGACAAAACCTAAAATTAGAAATTCACAAAAAAGTTTTTCTGAATGGATAATAAAGTCAAGAAAAAGACACATCATTAGTCACTAGAGAAATCAGGAAATGCATACCAAACAATAATGATATGCCACTATATACGGGATTCAGTAACATTTAGAAGACTGACAAGATGGTAAGTGGGCAAGGATAAAAGGCAACTGAGATCTTCATTGCTTTCTGCTACAACCACTGAGGAAAACTGCTATAAAGCATATACTAAAAATGAACATTTGTAATCCCAGCAACTCAGGAGACTGAGGCAGGAGGATCGCAAGTTCAAAGCCAGCCTCGGCAACTTGACAAGGCACTAAATAACTTAGTGAGATCCTGTTTCAAAAAATACAAAAGACTGGGAATGTGGCTTAGTGGTAAATTGCCCCTGGGTTCAATTCCAGTACCAAAAAAATAATAAAAATGATCAATTATATATTCCATGCCTAAGAATTCAACTCATAGTTATGTGCCTAACAGATTTTTACACATGTATATATGTGTATTATTTTAATAGAATTTATTTGAATAAAAGTAACAAGGATTGTCATAGGTAGCCTTTATTAAATTGAGGTGCGATCTTTCTATAAAGTTTGTTCAGGGTCTTTATCATGAAGATGTGTTGGGTTTTATCAAGTGTTTTCATGCATTTATTGAGATAATCATAAGGTTTTTCTTCATTCTATTGATATGATGCATTATGGTTATTGATTTGCATATGTTGAATGATTCTTGCGCTCCTTAGGATAAATCCAACTTGATCACAGTGAATGATCTTTTTGATAAGCTGTTGCATTTGAAAGAACAGAAACAAAAAGAGTCAAACGGGATGACATCAAACTCAAAACCTTCTGTATTGCAAAGGAAATGATCAACAGAGTGGAGACCACCTAAAGAATGGGAGAAATATTTGTTAACTATTCATGTGATGAAGGATTAATAGCCAGAATACAAAATGGCCAACAAATAAATGAAAAAATGTTCAATATCATTAGCAATCAGGAAAATGCAAATCAAAACCACAATGAGATATCATCTCACCCCAGTTAAACTGGCTATTATTTAAAAAATAATAAAAACCCTCAAAAAATAAAATGTAACAAATAGTGGTGAGGTCTGGAGAAAAACTAACCCTTATATACTGTTGGCAGGAATGTGAATCACTATAGTGATTATGGAAAACAATATAGAGTTTCCTCCAAAAACTACCATATGATTCAGCTATCCTATTCCAGGGTATATATCCAAAAGAAATGAAACTGTCATACCAAATGGATATCTGCACATTCATGTTCATAATGGCACTATTCACAATAGCTAAGACATGGAATCAACTTGGGTATCCATCAGCAGATGAGTGGATATGGAAAATGTGGTATATACATGCAATGAAATATTGTTCAGCCATAAATAAGAACAAAACCCTGCGAATGGCAGCAAAATGGATGGGACTGGAGGATTTTATGTTAAATGAAATAAGTCATATACAAAAGAACAAGTACCACATGTTCTCTCATATGTGGAAGCTAAATAAACTTGATATGAATGTAGAATAGTAATTACTAGAGGTCAGGAAAAGGGGTTAAGAAACAATAAAAAATGTAGGTTGGATTTGATGTTGCATTCTAGGTGCATGTGTTGAAACAGTACACTGAAAGCCATTAATATATACCATTACTACATAATCAAAAGTACAATAAAATAATTTAACAAAAAATGGGGACTGTTAGGTAAAAGTACTTCCCAACTAAAGCGATAGAAGAGCAATAGATTATTCCATTTAAAAATGGAAAATATGGAGCTGAAGATACTGATCAGTGCTAGAGCACCTACCTACCATATCTAAGGCCCTGAATTAGATCCCCAGCACCAAAAAATAAAATAAAAAAAAAGAAAGAAAGAAAATATTTAAGTATCCAAAGTTAAGTAGCATTAGAATTAATTTATGTTGGGCTGGAGCGGTGTCTCAGCGATTACAGTGCCTGCCTGGCGAGCACAAAGACCCAACTTCAAACCCCAGTACCACATACACAACGGAGTCTTGGAGCAACAAAGGCCATGTGAAAAACTAAATAAAACTGATTCTCTCTTTTTCTCTCTCTCTCTTTAAAAAAAAAGAATTCATGTAAATGGACAGTCATATAGCAGTTTTTATTTCTTTTTAGGAAAGGGAGGTTGTAGATTAAAATCACGTGATGGGAAAATACTTTTTGATATTTTTGATGTTGCGCTTCCTGTGTTCTCTGTTGTGTCTCTTACATATGTGTTTCAGGAAGTGGCTATTATTTCCTTTTGAATACAATGTTCTGAAATAATAATGAAAGCTGAAGTGTTTCCCATTCAGTCACATTTCTGAATTAATGAAGAGGGGCAGCAGATAAAATTTTACATGTAGAAGCTGTTTGTTACAAAACAAAAAGACGCATTGTCTTATTTTAGACTTAGACTTTTAATGTCCCTAAAATTAGTAGGTTTACTATCTAGCTAAACATAGATGCCAGAAGTAGACACACTGGATGGGAATGAACCAGTGAAGGGGCGGCTTGAGGAAGCAAAAAAGACAGAATGAACTAAGAAGAGAAGCTTTCCATTTTTTGGTTTGTTTTTTAAAGAAAGAGAGGGACACAGAGAGAGAGAGAGAGAGAGAGAATCAATTTTGTTTAGTTTTTCATGTGGATTTCATTGCTCTTACACTGTGATTTTGTTGTGTACATGGTGCTGGGGTTCGAACCCAGGTCCTTGTGCATGCTGTGCAAGTGCTCTAACTTACATTGGGCCACCACTCCAGCCCTCCATTTTGTTTTAATTAAGAATGATTTTAGAGAAAAACATTAAAGTGTAGATATAGGGAAGGTTAAAAAAGAGAATAAAAATTACCCATGATCTTGCTGTCCAGAGCTAAAATCTTACCAGAGTGTACCCATTCTTACAGTTTATTTTCTGAGCCTGTATTTAAGAAGACTTTAGTATATTGTAAGACGCTTTCCACCCTTACCATTATTCTGGAACGTTTTCCCATGTTGTTATAAATTGTCCCATATTTCATGGTGCCCCATTCTCAGAACTGAATTTTTAAAAACTCAGATAGCAGGATCTTTCTCCAGGCCTCCTGATCTGACTCTCTTTAGAGAGACCCAGCTGCTCTCACTGCACAGGTAGGATGGAGACTACTCTCCTGCAGGAACATTTTTTATTTTATCATATGCATGTACTGCATAACTTGTTACACGATTATTGGACATTGATATCATTCCTTTTTTTTGGAAGGGAGGATATCATTATTATCAGTAATCCTGTGGTGAGAATCCATCTGTGGTTGCATCCCTGATTATTCTCTAAGATTAAATTCTCAGAAGGGAAATTGCTTGTTCAGTGTAACTGAAGCCTTTTGATTGTGAAATCATTCTTTAGACATATTTTTTCAAAGTATCTAACACCAGCATAGTTTGAGACTTCCAGTTTTCCTACAGTATCAACAAATAATAGTAAATATTCTTGTTGTAAAACTTTTTGGAAAATTTCATTATTTGTTATGTGCATTTCTTTGATTACCAGTTAGGTGCAACAAATTTTTAGATTAGTGAATTGCCTCTTTCTATCAGAGAAATTGCTTTTTTGTGGAATAAGAATTGAGGAAAAGCCTTCAATTTTAAAATAGACATGGAAATGACTTGGTATTCAAGTCAAATCAAGAACCAGCAAAATTTAAATTTTTTTGCTATAAAATCTAGAGTTATCATAAATATGTTTGTTTTAAATTAAAAATAAGAAAAACATTAAAGCACTCAAGGAAAAATGGATGGCTTTTATGTCTTCCACTCTATATTTAACTTTAAATCAATCTCTACAAATGTACTTTGTGAGTTATCCAAAAAGCAATTAAGATTAAGTACATATCTGGACCATCATTTCTACCATTTCCTATCTAAATATTTGTTGAAGCACAGTATCACCTGAGGTACACACATATTACCATAATTCAAGGAAAGTTCATTTACAAAGGACTAATCACAAAGACATGGATAGGGTAGAGGGAACCATAGGGACAGCACAGGAACCCAGTGCTGGCATGACCAGATGTGTTAGTGAGCTTTCTGTTGCTATGACAAAAAGCAACAGAAAATTAACCTAAGTGAGAATAGATTTATTTTGTCTCACTTTTTCAGAGGTTTTAGAACACACTCGCCTGCCTCCATTGTTTCTGGGGCTGTGATAAGGCAGAACATCATGGTGGGGAGGTTGGTGGAACAAAGCTATTCACCTCATGGCAGCAGGGAAGCAAACAGAGAGCAAGCCAAGGGTCAGGGACAAAAGATACCCTTCAAAGGCATGCTCCCAGTGATGTACCTCTTCCAACAAGGCCTCACGTCCTAAGGTTTGCACCAGTTCCCTAGCGTCACAGGCTGGAGACCAACCTTCAGCACATGACCTGGGGGGGTGGCATTTTACATCCAAACTGTAGCAGCAGGGCTGCGCCCAATCCAGCCCTGGAAGAGAGCCTTAGCTGTCTGGGCTAGAGCACAGCAGAGATCTGGGATTTTTGGTGGAAGGACCAGCCGGTCTACAGTGATTTCGCAGGGAGCACACTGGGAAAGAAACTCCCTGACAAGTCTTGCAGATTCGATCCCACCTCACTCTCCAACTTCAGCTCCCCAATCTTAACATGATATACTCCCTTGCTTCATCAGATCTTTTTCCAAATGATATCTTCTCAGAGACCTTTTCCAATGTGCAGAGAAGCCAGAAGGACCCTTCCCAATTGCTGCCAACTTCCCACCATTTCCGACATCACGGTCACAATCCTCACTGCCCCCTGATAGCTGATTGCCTCCACCATCAGAAGGCAAGATTCATGAGGGTGGGAGTTTTGTCTGTCATGTGCATCTGTGTCTTTAGTGCCTGGACACTAGCTCATAATAGGTTTTCGATTAACATTTTTCATCTATAGAAAATGCTTAGTAAATTTCCATTACCATAGAGATGTGAAATATAATGCTGTATAAATGCCCGCATATTTTTAAATTATCCCATTTTTGCTTATGCACCTTTTAACTCATGTTATATCCAATTATATGTCCTATACATCATCTCTTCAAAATAAGTCTCTAATCAGTCTACTTCTCTCCATCTTCACTGGCATCTCTCAAGATTCAACTACCATCTCCCTCCTGGCCAATTATAGTGGCTTCTTTTTTCTTTTTTGGTACCAGTGACTGAACCCAGGGGCATGTAACCACTGAGCCACATCCCCCACCCATTGTTTATTTTTTATTTTGAGACAGGGTCTCGCTAAGTTGCTGAAGGGGGCTTTGAACTTGTAATCTTCCTGCTTCAGCTTCTGGAGCTGCTGGGATTACAGGCTTGCGTTACCACATCTGCACAACTATAGTGGTTTCAATTACGTTGTGGGGGTCTGGTTATTGATGCATAGTGAGACCACTAGAGACCAGAGTAGAAAAGAAAAAAAGTTTATTTTGGGACAGAGAAGAAACAGAAAAGAGAAGAAATAGGCTGGTGCACCACGGCTACTGCCCCAAAGTAAAGTTGGGAGGGCAGCAGCCATGAGTAACTCAAGCAGGCTGTTTTTAAAGGTGAAAATCGCAAATTTTTGGCAGGCTTACAAGAGGGGTCTTTTCCCAAGAAATACAAACAGCAAGCTTTAGTTTATGGATTTCAGGCTGCATGTGGCGGGTTAGCAGAGCAGGCGAGGTGGGGAGCTGAATTATCCATCTCTGAAACCAGCAGCTTGTGGGGCCTCTAGAGCAATGGGTTACTTCACAGAAATGGTCACAATGACCTTAACTCATGACCACATTATTTTGTCTCAGGTATTTCTGTCCCTTTATCACAGTCAACACAACTCAAAGATTTTATTCACAGCCATTTGGCTTGGTCAATCTTAACTAGATATATTTGTTTTATGTCAGAGGGGTCTCTACCATTTAACAATTTACAACTGGTCACCTTGCTCTATTCTTGCCCTCTTTTAGTCTTTCCTCACACAGCAGTCAGAGCAGGCTTCTAAAACTGATATTTCTTTCCTGATTAAAAGCTACAAAGACGGGGCTGGAGCGGTGGCTCGGTGGTTACGGCGCTTGCCTGGCATACGTGAGTACACGGGTTCAAATCCCAGCACCACATATACAACTAAGCATTGGAGCAACAAAAGCCATGTGAAAAACTCAATAAAAATTGATTCTTTCTCTCTCTCTCTCACTGTCCTTCTCTCTTTAAAAAACTACAAAGGCATCTCTGTTAGTCCATTTTGTGTTATGATAAAATAGCTGAGGCTGGTATCAGAGAAGAGGTTTTTTTCACTCACAGGTTTGGAGGCTGAAAGTTTAAGATTGGAAAATCCCAACTAGTTGGCCCCTAAGGGCCTGAGGACCTTCTGATCACATCACAATCATAAGGTGTGTGTGTGTGTGTGTGTGTATGGAGCCATGTTAGAGAGGAAGCAGGAGACCAGGGAGGGGCCAGCTTTACTCTTTTTAACAATCTGTTCCTGTGAACTAATCCCCTCTTGTAATACCCAACCTGCTCTGGGACCAGCAGCAATTCTTTCAGGACCCAATCTCCTCCCACTAGGCCCTACTTCTTAAAGGCCCCACCATCTCAATGCCACCACACTGGGGACCAAGCTTCTAGCACATGAGCCTTTGGAGGACAAACCACACCCAAACACAGCAGCTTCCTTTTGCTCTCATGAAAGAATTTTAAACCTTTAACCTTGAAAGGTCTGAATCATCTCATTCACTCACCTTGAATCTGCCACTTTGTTTTATCCTGCCTCTCAAATACTCTGGGCCCTTCCCTGCCTCCGAGTCTACCCCCTTGTCTCCAACACTCTCACTCCCTCTGCCTGAATTACCTAGCTTCAATTTATTTTTCACATCAGCTTAAAGACACCTTTTACAGGAAAAGCTTCCCTGACCCCCGATCTTAGTCGAAACTTCCTATCATAAACTCTTAGAACCTGGTGTAATTTTACTTCTTAAGGTTTTTATTAGCGTAGTTCTTTCATTTCTTGTGTGACAATTTGTTGAAAGTATGTCTTCCCTGTAAGACTGTGAGCCCCATGGAGGGGCAGCCTTGCCTAATCCTGCTGTGTCGCCGATGGGCAAAATAATGTCTGTCGGGAGCTGACTTAATTTTTTTTAGTGTTTCTCTTATGCTTAAGTAATATGGTTGATGTGTTTTAAATTCTTACCTTTAAACTGTCAGTATATGAAAATGGTATTTAGAACTCATCCATGAAAAAGAACTGCTTCTGCTTCCTAGCACAGCATCTCTTATTAACAGACGCAGAGAAACAGTTTTGAAGCATTCACGACCATCCCATAACGGGAAACTCATTCTTCATGTCTATTACATTTTTGGCACCTCAGGGTGGAGGGCGCAGGGACCAGGTTTCCACGCAAAGTGAATATTTGCTACCTGGACCAATGTGTTTTCTTGCAGCTTTCCCCTGCCATCCAGGTGTCAGATGGTGTCATCAGACAATTCTCCTAGTTGAAATGGGGTTCTGAACTTTATAGATAGTGAGAAAGCGTCCTAGGATGGCTACTGATTCAGGTAATGCCACTGGTAGCTTAGAAGAAGGCAGCCTTTCCCCAAGATACTTTACTTGTGTTCACAACTTGTTGTAATATACTTCTGATTTTGCTGGAGTTTTCCTGACAAAACTGTCCTAGCCTTTACACAAATCCATACTGTGTGTACACGTGAAGGCTGTTCCCTGCGTGGTGCCATTGCTGTCCACCTGAATGTCCGTGGCTGTGCACCCGGATGTTGAATGAACCCCGGAATCGTGTCCTCTGCTGCACCCTTTGACAGTGGTTCTTCACAGTGATGCAAAGTACAGTAACTGTCAAAAGTCTTTAGCCTCAGCGGGCTTTTTCTGAAGGAAAACTATAGCTACATAGATAGGCCTTAAATACTTGATTCCATTTTGCCCCATGTCTCTGTGACTGATCTCTCCCTTCACTTTTCTGATAGGCCTTTAAATTCACTTTTTAAATTCATCCTGTATACCATCATCTTTCCTGCCTTGAGGAAACAACAACAACAAAAGAGCAGGTAGCCTCCTGGATAACTTGGAGTAAAATACAATTAAATTTTGAAGTAGATGTTTTGTGGCATGAATTTTCTTAGTTGCTATGAAGTTCGGAGGATGCTAAGCAGAATATGGTTAAATAAGAAAGTATTTTATATATTGTGAAAACTAGGGACCTGCTGACGCAGCACAAGCTTTGTAAGTTTTTCCAGTCCCCTGCCTTCCCCCGCACCCCACTTTTGTAGGTTTTACTCAGACCTTTAATTAGGTTAATGTGTACTGTGACTTTAGAATGTTTTGAAACTAAGTTAACTGTGAACCCTTGCAGCACCTGTTAAGAAACCCTGAAAATCTGCAGAACCCTGGTCGGGAAGTGTTGTTTTATTGATTAGTCCATTTGTGCATATTCTTGGTAAGCAGAGTATTTAAGGGGGAGGGCTTTGACTGACAGCGAGGAGACCTGGTTTACAGGTCTTCTTTCTATGAAGTTGTGTAATTATTTGAGTCTTTCCAGGTCTGAGTTTTCTTCGTTTTTGACGTTGTTTAAACAGTGGCAAGTCAATGTCATTATTGTTCAGCAAAGCATTAATTTCCTACGGTGGCCATTACAAACTGAGTGGCTTACAACAACCGAAACTTCTTGCCTCACCGTTCTGGAGGCTGGAATTCTGAAATCCACAGGGCCATGCTGGCTCTGATGGCTGTCATGGAGAATCCCCTCTCGCCTCTCCTCTTCTAGCCCCTGGTGATTGCTGGCAGTCTCTGGTCTTCATTGGCTTGCTGCTGATTACTCCAGTCACTCGCTATCTTTCCCCCATGTGTCTTCACATCTTTTCCTCCTCTGCATGTCTCAGTTTCCCCTTCTAATAAGTACACCAATCATATTGAATTAGGACCCACGCTACTGACCTCATTTTAACTTGCTTATTAGTATAAAGACCCTGTCTCCAAATAAGATCACATTCTGAAGTACTAGGGATTAGGATGTCAACATATCATTTTGAGAGGAGTGATAAAATTAAGCCTGTAATAAGCAGCCATCAACAAAGTGTGCTTTTTCTTCTGAAATGTATTAAAGTTGCAAATTTTGCCTTGGTTAAGAATTATCCTTGCTCCCCAGCCCATGCTCTTCTCTTTAGCCCACTGCTTCCATGTGGCTGCTTTGCTGTCTCTAAACTGGTGTAAGACTTTACTGTATAAAGCATGGTCCCTGTACCAGGAATATCATCCATGTTATTTAGACACTTATTAGAACTGGAGAATTCTGTAGCTCATCTCAGACCTCTTGAATCAGAATCTGCATTTAAAAAGATTTCTGGGGGATTCATATGCACATTGAGTTTTAGGACCACTGGACTGAAGAATTAACTTTCATGAAATCAATGGGCTCCTAAACTGAAGTAGGAAATTGCCTCTTCTCTTAAGCCTCAGTTGACCCTGATGACTGGCTTCTCCAGTGTTCTCTGTTGCTCCCATGTCCTGTGTAGCCCACTGTTCTTAGTATCTGCTTTGCTCATTTCTTGGTTATCAGCCTCCCACATTAGTCCTTCTGAGGTCTTTCTCCCTTCATGGCTGCCCACCTTGCTCTTATATTCTTCTGCTGCTTCCTAACCCAAATGCTATAAATAATTACAGGCCCCACTGTGCCTGAAGTACAGGAGTCATAATAACAAAGCCAGTCAAAGACTGTCAGATAGACGTATTATCGTATCCTCAAATGACACCAGAATGTTGGTCTCATTATTTTCACAATGTGTATGATATCTCTTTCCCCCATTTCTAATATAATCCACAAAGCTAAAACAAAAGCTGCCCACCAGCTGGGAAAGCGTGTGATGTAAAGTAAAATCAAAATATTATGATATTGAAGTTATAAAAGTATGTATGTAATTATGCTGGCTCTATTTTGCATTGGATTCTCTCCGAGGTAGAAAATTAAATTGCCTTCTTTTGATAAAATAGTAAAATCCTATTTTTACAGGACACCATTTGTAATAGAAATATCAGTGAAATGAAAATGGAAATGACTGGCACAAACTCAATCAATGAGTGTGAGAGACAAGTCATATTTATTCTGTTTGTAAATTCCAAGCCTCTAATAAAAGGGCAAGGAGAAATGCTAAATTTATTATGTTTCATCACTATTTAAGTAAAATGCTATGCTTAATAAAATTTTGGAATAAATTTCTAACTTCTACTTATTATTTTCAATTGTGTATAATTATGGTATACAACATGATGTTTTATTTTATTTTACTTTTATTTTTTGGTACCAGGGATTGAACCCAGGGGCACTTAACCACTGAGACAGATCCCCAGTCCTTTTTACATTTTATTTTGAGACAGAGTCTCACTAAGTTGCTTAGGTTCTTACTAAAAATTTCTGAGGCTGGCTTTCAACTTGGCGATTCTCCAGCCTCCTGAGTCACTGGGATTATAGGTGTGTGCCACCATGCCTGGCTCGACATGATGTTTTAAAACATGTATATATTATGTATCGGCCAAATCAAGATTTCTAATATACATATTACCTCACATACTTATAATTTTTTTTTTTTGGTGATGAAAACACCTAAAATCTACTCCCTTAGCAATTTTCAAGTATACAAGGCATTGTTAATAACTGTAGTCATCATGTTGTACAATAGATCTCTTATTCTTCATGTCCAAATGAAATTCCATGTGATTTGATCATCTCCTAACCTCTCAAAGCACCCAGCTCTCAGGTAACTACCATTCTACCGCTTCTATGAATTTGACTTTTTTAGACTCTTCCTTTAAATAAGATCACGTGGTATTTCTCTTTCTGTGTCTGGCTTGTTTCACTTGCTGTTCCCTAGGTCATCACGGACACTTAGTTTGCTCCCATGTCTTGCAGTAGCAATACTGTGAGTATTGCTGCAGTGATCACTTGAATACAGATCCAAAGCAACTTCTCTGTTTCAGCAAATTGATTTGAATCATTCAATTGCTATTTAGTCCATTAAGATAAGATTTTATTACCTACTTATGGAAAAGATGCACTTTTTCACCCCTATTGTTACTAACATGTGAGTCTTTATGTTTTCTATAGTTGGAGATTTTTTAAAAACCAGAAATATTTAATATCTATTTTACTCTTTGTTATACCAACCAAATAATATCTCACACTTGAATGTTTATCTCTATCAATGTGGAATCACATGAGAGAAATTATTTATCTTTATTTAAAAAACCTCCATCTTGTTCTTTTTCCCTATCAGTTTTTTGAGTGTAATATTTAAAATGAAGTTGTTTGTCTGACAGTTGATCATTAACAATCCTTATTGATAACATCCAATTAGGTTGAGATGTTGAGATCCAAATCGAAAACCGTCAACAACGAATATTACCTTCTTTGTAGTATGTACCATGCTCTTCCATTAAATGTATATTGGCTAGGCACACTAGGAAGAAAACACTTCCTGCTACCATGACCAGGAGTGTGCAACTCCAAAAACATCAGGGGAGACTGGAAAGACACTGACATTTTACACTGAGAAAGGCAAAGACAGACTCAGATTCAATAGTGTTAGAGCTCAGTGTTCCTCTGTCTGTTACTAAATCACTTATAGGGCTCTAGGCACTTAATTAACCTCTGTGGACCTCATTTTCTTTCTATATTGGTAGACCTCTACTTATGACAGGAAAGTGCTTATGATATGTAATATGAAAATGAACTAAATGGGAACAATCTAAGTAAAAACTGCCTTTCTATTCACTTACTTAGTCATTAAATAAGTAGTTTGGAACACCTATCTGATATTGCCAGGCAATATTTCTGACTTCAAGAACCATCTCATGATCTAAGGCAGGTATCACTGGAAGGTGAGGGCAGTAAGGGTCAGGAACCAGGATGCACCTTGTTCAACTCTTGGCTTGGGAAACCTGGATACATCACCAAACTCTTCAACCTTAGTTTGTCCATCTGAAAAATGAAAAAAACATTCTTCTCTCTTTGGAAGAGAGAACTACAAATTGGAAAGCATTATACAAACTTTAGTTGTTACTATTTTTTATTAATTTATAGAAGCTTAAAATGTGCAAAAATGTGTTGCCAAGCTGTCAATTGAAGTAATGACCAAACTGTTTTGAGCCTCACAAAGGTGAAGCTACCGGGAAGGTACAGGATGGAAAGTAGGAAGTATTCTAAATATAGCTCACATAAATATAATATGGAAATCCATAGCTAATTTATTTTCTCAACTCCAATGTAGAATTTGCTAAAAATCTGGGCAATCACTCATCTCGTAACTAGAAAGTCCTTTCAGATGAAAGGTTCTCTGTGAATTAAAAGTAATGTTATTGACACAGTTTTTTCATTAATTCTCAATTCACAGACTATGATCAGGCCCTGAATATTATTGGTTGTTATCAGGAGATGCAATTATTTTGCAGGAACAGTGCTTCAATGGGAATCAGGATGCACCTGTCCATTGCACAGGCAGAGCTAAACTCCTACAGCCAGAGAGGGCAGTTGGAGGCCCTGAAGGCCCCCCTTGTGGCTCTGGCTGGACCTGGAAGGGTAGCTATTGGATGCAGACTGTAAGTGAGATGGGAAGAAGGGATGAGAAGCCCTGAGCATCCCCAGTGAGAGATGCTTAGGAATTTCCAAACTGCAGACTGAGATCCAACAGTGACCTGGCTCAAGCATCACTGTGATTCTGCTCTTCTGCTTTCCCAAGATAAAACATATGTAGCAAATGCTCTTTGAGGACCAGTCAAAGCAGCAAAGGAAGTGACAGACACAGCAGATGCCACATGAGCCAGCTGTTCATCACCATCATGGCTGGCTAATTTTCTCTTCCTTCCTCTAAAGTTGAATGCACTGGGCTGCTTTCCTTCCAGAACTCTGGGATTAAACCTGTACCTAAAGCTAGTTTTTCTTGTTGCCAGGATGATGAATTTAATTAATGTTTCTACATCTCTTAAAGGTAACCTCATGTTGTTTATCTGCTATGCCTCCGACTTTCCCCTCTGTCACAAGGAACAGGTTGCTGTTTTCCTCTCTCCCTTCAATAAAAAAACCAAACCAAAACAACGAACTTTGCAACACCTGTGACACCATTTCCCTGCCATGAACGAGTTCTCATGTGTCTGTTGCATGATTTTTGTGTTAATCCACCTTTCAGACTTGTCATATTGTTGTGAATGAAATTTCTCCTTTCACAAAATATTGCAACAGGCCCTGCACCTTCCCTGATTCTTTTAGGATCCTTCTTAAATTGGCCCCTCCTTTTTTTTCTTTTAAAAGCATTTAAATATAACAGTTTCTTTTCTTTTGACATTTAGAAAACATATATTGCCACACCACTTTATGCTCAAAACTTTGGAAAAGATAGGGATCAAGGGAAGATACTTTAACTATGTCAGAACCATTTATGACAGACCCATAGCCAACATCATCCTCAATGGAGAAAAACTGAAAGCATTTCCACTGAATTCAGGTACGAGACAAGGCTGTCCACTATCCCAACTCTTGTTCAACATAGTCCTTGAAACCCTTGCCAGAGCTATCAGGCAAGACAAGGAAATCAAAGGTATTCGTATTGGAAAAGAGGAAGTCAAGTTATCTCTATTTGCAGACGACATGATTTTATACCTAGAAGACCCTATAACATCAGCCAGAAAACTCCTAGAGCTCATAGGAGATTTTAGCAAAGTAGCTGGTTAC
>PVKS010044282.1:0-14408 GCA_004027875.1 Aplodontia rufa
CTAGTTGCATCTGTTTTTTTTTTTTAACAACTTTATTTAGTTTTTCACATGGCCTTAGTTACACCAACACTCAGTTGTGTACGTGGTGCTGGGGTTTGAACCCGCGTCCTCGTGCTTGCCAGGCAAGTGCCAAAACCGCTGAGCCACCACTCCAGCCCCTAGTTGCATCTATTTTGTATGAAAAGATCTGCCCTTTTGAATCAGAGTTCCCAAATGATGTCCAATATCCTTATAAGACTCTGCTTACATGTGGTGGCCCTTCAATATACAGTGCAGACAGACTAAGCAGGATGCAGAAGTTATGGAATGGCCATAAACAGGGAGATGAGGCCTTATACTGGAGTCTTAATCCAATTTGTCTCCATAGGGGACGACATGCCAACTGCCAAGCAGCTAGCTGACATTGGCTACAAGACCTTTTCTACCTCCATGATGCTCCTAACTGTGTATGGGGGCTACCTCTGCAGTGTTCGAGCCTACCGTTATTTCCAGCTGCGCAATGCCCGGCGCCAGGCTGCAGAAGAACAGAAGACCTCAGGAGTTTTATAGAACTTGGGGTGGGGTGCTTTTCTCCTGAGCACAGAGGCCTGAGGGTTGCTGTGGAAAGACCTCTCCTACAATCATTTTCAGGTTAAGAGGACTGGGTCCCTGATGGTTTTCAGTCCCTGCTGGAAGAAAGTACCCATGGTGTCTCTGGTACTGCCAGTTTGACTGTGGAGGAGGCTGTTGAATCATAATAGGAATGTGAGGGTGAAGTATCTTCATAGCCATTAAATATTTTACCATATCTGTGTCTTGGTGTTTTTGTTTATCCAAATGTTTTAGTCAGCTTTTTGCTGCTGTGCCTAAAGGACCTGACAAGAATAATTTTAGGGGCTGGAGTGGTGGCTCAGTGGTTTCGGTCTTGCCTGGCAAGCACGAGGACCTGGGTTCAAACCGCAGCACCACGTACACAACTGAGTGTTGGAGCAACTAAGGCCATGTGAAAAACTAAATAAAGTTGTTTCTCTCTTTCTCTGTCTCTCTTTAAAAAAAAAAAAATTAAAAAAAATAATTTTAGGAGCAAAAGGTTTATTTTGGGGCTTACAGTTTCAGAGGTCTATGTCCAGAGAAGGCCAGCTCCATTCTCAGGGTTGAAGGTGAGGCTGAACATCATGGCAGAAGGCATGACTCCATGGAGCATTTAGCTCAAGGCATCACATCAGGAAGCAGAGCAGAGAAACTCCACGCCAGATATAAAATATATATATACCCCAAAGGCACACCCCCAATGACCCACCTCCAGCCATACCCTACCAGCCTACAATTACCAGTTAATCCATATGAAGTGATCAACTCACTGATTGGGTAAAGGCTCTAACCTGATTATTTCACTTCAGCCTTCCTGGATTATCTCACATGAGCTTTTGTGGGACACCTCACATTTTTAAGTTTGTTTTAAGAGAAGGAGAGGCTATTTTTTTCATCTGGAGTTTGTTTCTCCAACACTTAATTATGTATGTGGTGCTGGGGTTTGAACCTGGGTCCTTGCACATGCCAGGCAAGCTCTCCAATCGCTGAGCCACCATTCCAGCCAGACACCTCATATTCAAACCATAACACCAAATAAGTGTGTGGACCACAGAAGTGGAGCCTTGACTAGTTATCTAGTCATAGACTGGATCATCATATTTAGAGTTCTTACTACCCAGGAATACTGGGGAATATACAGTTTTTAGGAAAAAACTTAGAAAAAACGATCCCAGTATTCATTTATTTATAGTTCTTTGTGTGTGTGCACACTAGAGATTGAACCTTCTGCATGTTAAACTTGCACTGAGCTACACTACCAGCCCTTGCCTTAGAATTTATATAAATCCCCTGAAAAAACTGTTAAACTCTTTGGGTAACATTTTTAGAGATGTTTTGGGAAGGGGAGGGGGCGCTCTTGGGGGTTAATCTGATTTTCAGAAAAAAAATATATATGTTATATTATTTCGTTAGAAGCTTGTGTGATTGTTCAACACATTTCTGGGGGGAAAAAACCAACAAAACTCTGGGCAGTGACCATTCTTGGACCAATAACTGTGTCTAAGGAATGGGATACTTTGGTCAGCATGACCATACTTGTACCTACCTGTGTGTTAGGAAGACAGAGGCTCTTGTGTGACAGCCCTAATAAAATTACATGAAATGAAAGAGGGATTGTTCCTAAAAGGAATGACTCAAGCAGTTTACCCGAAGCCCACTGGGTACAGTATTAGTGTAGGGTAAGTTTTGAACTATACTACTACACAGGAAATATCTTCCAGAAATATAAAGAAGATTCGAAAGAAAATGTACTGCATTCAAGGAAAATCTCACTATATAGACAGATTCATCATTTCATTTAGGATTTATTTTGGGGGGGTATGTGGGGTTGAACTCAGGGAACTTAACCACTGAGCCACATCCCCAGTCCTTTTTATTTTTTATTTTGAGACAGGATCTTGCTAAATTGCTAAGCCTGACCTCCTACTTGTAATCCTCCTTCAGCCTCCCAAATCCCTGGGATTACAGACCTGTACTACCATGCCCCACCTATTTAGAGTTTTGAAGCTTGCTAATTCACATTATTCTTGGTGATCATCCAAAATATCTGCTATTTTGGACACCTGTCCTCTCCCATGATCTCATGTTCATACTCCTAAGTACCCTGCGCATAAACCTCTTAATTAAAAAACTTTAAAAATTAAAAACGAAACAAAAAACCCACAAGCTGGGTGTGATGGCACATGCCTGTAATCCCTGTGGCTCAGGAGTCAGAGGTGGTAGGATTGCGAGTTCAAAACCAGCCTCAATAAGTTTTTATACATATATATATAATTTGTGTTATCTTTACTCTGGGATAGGAATTTAAATGTATTTTTGGAAGGTAATGGGAGTCTATTTAAGTTAAAAGCTCTCTTGGCCATTCCTTTTGATTCATGTTTCAGATGTAATGTATTAACTGATACTCAGGAAATAATACATGAGAACTTTGTAAAATGATTTTTAAGGAAGAGGCAAAGATCAGTTTCAGAAATAAAGCACATTACCTAAGATTTGTCAAGAACCCAGCCTCATCTGAGATGAGACTGCCTCTCACCTTATTCCATGTTAGCATGGCTCCAAAATAGGTCAGAATTAAGCACATTTAAAGTTATGTTCAAAAGATAGATTCTTTTTGTTGTTGTAAAGATTATTGTGCTCTCAAACGGGATGTAATACATAACTAAGAAAGGTTTGGGATTATAAAAATTATGTTTCTTGGTTCATAGATATTATACAAACTAAATATTTCTGCTCTTGTTAATTTTGTATTGTCCTCATAAAACTTTATTAACTGTTGCCTGTTAGTGTTGTGCAGAAGCACTTCTTTTTTTAAGAGAGGGACAGACAGCAAAAAGAATCAGTTTTATTTAGTTTATTTGCTTTATTTGCTTTATTTGCTCTGACACTTCGTTGTGTATGTGACCCTGAGGTTCGAACACGTGCCCTCATACATGCCAGGCAAGCCCATAACTGCTGAGCCACTGCTCCTGCCTCAGTGGTTTATTTAATATAACTTGAAATGTGTATTTGTGCTAGTCCTCCCAAAAGTAAGTAAAACTGGGAGAATATAAAGGAAGGATTTTGTTCAGGAACACCTGATAACTATCACAAAAATCTCTGCCAGAGTCACAAGTTTGTTGAGTCAATTTGAGATCTATTTATTTTTTTCTTCCTGGTATGTTTATTATGAGCTGCTGCTCAGACTCCTCCTGTGTTCACAATTCATCACTCTGGCCTGATAACTTAAGTGTGTGTGTATGTGTGTGTTTTGGGGGGAGGGGTCCTACTAGGATTGAACCCAGGGTTGCTCTATCACTGAGTTTCATCCCCAGCCTGTTTTTGTTTTTTATTTTGAGACAGTGACCTGTTAAATTGCTTAGGGCCTCACAAAGTTCCTAAGATTGGCTTTGAACTTGTAATCATTCTGCCTCAGCCTCCAGAGTCGCTGGGATTATAAGCATGTGCCACCACAACCAGCCTGGTAACTTGGTTTTAATAAAAGACCTGCAAAGAAGTCAAGTTTCAAACGAGCTGGAAAGGATCTTACCAAGTGCTCCTTTTCACCAGAATGGCTATCCGAACTGCTAAAATGGAGAGAACTCATTACCATGGGCAGTTTCCACCTCAGAATATTAACATGGGTGTGCTGGAGCGGTGGCTTGGCAGTTATGGCGCTTGCCTGGCATGTGGGGAGACACGAGTTCAAACCCCAGCACCACCTACACAACAAAGTCCTAGAGCAACTGAAAGCCACATGAAAAACTAAATAAAATTGATTCTCTCTTTCCCTTTCCCTCTCTCTCAACTCCCCCCACTTTGCCTCTCTCTAAAAAAAATATTAATATGTGTAGGATGGATAGCAATATCAAAGGGTACAAGAACAAAAATGAAAATGAGACCAAAAGGGATGAAAAGAAAAAAGGGGAACTTGTGAGAAGTCCAGTGATCCATTTTCAGAATATAATATTTAGCTTTAATTGGAATGTAAGATCCAATCATATCCATTTTGAGCTTCCCAACCTGTATTCAATTGTAGCCATTTTAACCATGGCCTTTTTCTTTGCCCGCCCCAATTTTAAAATTAGCCAATCACATAGATTCTAACCCCAAGTTCCTCCTATCAGAGCAAGGGGCAGTGCTGAGTTAGGGTTAAACACAGTCAGACTTCCTGCCCAAGGGTGCTTGCCTGCCAGACTTTGGTAAAACTTCTACAGAAGTAAAGTTCAACTCTTCTAGCTACTTCTGAGCTACTTTGATTCTCTGTGGCACTCTCATATTTTCAACATAACGAACAAAGAAATACATCAATGTATATATGTGAGAAACTGGAATATGATAGAGGGCACAACATAAACCCATGGGGATAAAATGAGGTTGGCACAAATACAAAACTACTTTGTGTTGTTTACGGATACATATGATTGAAAGGATACACCAAGCCTGGTGTGGTGGCACATGCCTATAATCACAGCAACACAGGAAGCTGAGGCAGGAGGATTACAAGTTCAAAGCCAATTGCAGCAAATTAGCAAGGACCTAAGCAGCTTAACAAGACCCCTATCTCAAAAGAAAAAATAAAATAAAAAAACGAGCTGGGAATGTGGCTCAGTGGTTAAGCACCCCTGGGTTCAATCCCTGCTACAAAAACCAAACCAACCAACCAAACAAAAAAACCCCACCAAATTCAACAGGTTGTTATATTGTGGGTGTGGTGGAGTAGGGAGGAGGGAATGAGAATAGGACAGAGCTTAAAGTGATTTTAATATTTTCTTTCCTTGATGAAGCTGGGTGTGGTGGTGCACATCTACAATCCCAGTGACTCAAGAGCCTGCACCAGGAGGACGGAAAATTCAGTGCCAGCCTGGGGAACTTAGTGAGACCTGTCTCAACACAAAATAAATAAAAAGGGTTGGGGATGTAGCTTAGTGGTAGAGAACGTGCCTAGCATGTATGAGGCACTGGGTTTGATCCCCAGCACTACAAAAAGAAAAAGGGAGGGAGGAAGGGAAAGAAAAAAAAAGACTTGAAATACGCAAAACATTCCAAAGCTAATTCTAGGCATCTGAAATATGGGAGCATATAATATACTTTAAGTTTGTTTGCAATGTTTTTCAAGAAACCCTGAGGAGGAAAACTTTTTTTTTTTTTTGTACAAGGTTTCCCTAGTCCTGTTTATTTTGGCCTTGCTAAATTGCTAAGGCTGGCTTTGAACTTGTGATCCTCCTGCCTCAGCCTCCCCAGTTGCTGGGAACACAGGTGTGCATCACCATTCCTGGCTAGGGGAAAACATTTTTTTAAAAATTTTTTTAAAGAGAGAGGGACAGTGAGAGAGACAGAGAAAGAGAGAAAGAACTTTATTTAGTTTTTCACATGGCTTTAGTTGCTCCAACACTTAATTGTGTGCGTGGTGCTAGGATTTGAACCCAGGTCCTCATGCTTGCCAGGCAAGTGCCAAAACTGCTGAGCCACCGCTCCAGCCCCATAGGGGAAAACATTTTTGATGGCTTATTGCTTTCTACAGTAGTTCTCAGCAGAAGTGACACCATTCCCAAAGGTGGTGAAAGTGTCTTTGAGGCCACAGTGACTGGGGAGCACGCTGGCATTTGCTAGGTAGCAGCCAACAATGTTAAGACTTTTTTCAGTTGGTTCTTTTTTAGGTGTACATAACATACAATGAATTAATTAGAAGAGCTTGGAGCATGGAGTTTAACTTGTTCTAATTCAGTCTCCTGTTTTTGATGTTAGACTCCTTGAAATGCCTAGGACAGCACAACAAATTGTCTCAAGTTGCATGACTATCATATATGTTAGTTATTTGTTAGGTGGAAACCTCAACTTCCTTTTCCATGTAAACGCAAAGTATTTTTCTGCACAGTTGTATAGGCATGCAACTACTGTATAAAAGGAGGGAAGATTTTAAAATGATTGTTTTTTCAGAACTTCTATTCACCATTTCAGAAAATTGTGCCATTGGTGGCAGAACCAACTCCAGGTGTTTGTTTTTGACATAATAGATTATTTATTTTAGATTGAACCCAAGTACATTTTACCACTAGGCTGTATCCCTAGCCCTATTTTTTATATTGAGGCAGGTCCTCACTAAGTTGCTGAAGGTGGCCTCAAACTTGTGATCCTCCTGCCTCAGCCTTCTAAGCCGTGACACCGCAGAATTTTATCAGCCTGTATAGGATAGCAAAGAATGTTGTAAACATTTATTATAGAAAGCAGGTATTGGGCTTTATAGATAAAAACCACTAGCTACTTGGGCAAGGTCAGTGCCTAGTCAGTTTGGCCTGCTATGTGGTTGCTTAAACAACAAACATTTATTGCCCACATTTCTAGAGGTGGGAAGTCTTAAGATTAGGGTGCTCATAGATATGGTATGTCATGGGGGTACTCTTTTTTGATTTGCAGATGGCCATCTTGCTGTATCCTCACATGGCAGACAGAGTGAAGCAAGCTTTCTCTTTTCATGTATCTTCTAAGGCCATTAAGCTCTCACGACCTAATTGCCTCCCAAAGTCCCCACATCCTCCTACTATCCCACCGGGATTAGGGTTTCAATACTTGAATTTGGGGGCGTAGGGGACATAAGCATTCAATCCATAACAAATTCCCTATCAGGATACAGTATTCAAAACTGCTATTGTATTCCTTAGTGACCAGTATATATCTCTTTCACAGTGCTTTAAATTGTTTTCTTCATTTGGTTTTTGTTTTTCCAACACTTAGCTGTGTGTGGTGCTGGGGACTGAACCTGGGTCCTCGATTATGCCAGGCAAGTGCTCTAACTGCCGAGCCACCACTCTAGCCCCTTTCATAACACTTTTTAGAAAATTTTCATAGCACTTTTAATATTTATATTTTATAGCACATATTCTTGTTAATGTCACCACAAATTTATAGACTTTTATAGACCTAACTGTTTACATATTTATAGACCTAGCTATTTTACTTCTAGGGCTCTAGCCCTTAGAAATAGTCACACAACTGCACAATATATTTGTAAAAGGATTTTTTTTTGTTTTATTTTGTGGGACTAGATTTTACCTACATTATTGTGTACACTGTCACTGAGATACATCCCCAGGCCTGTGGTATTCTTTTAATAATTATGTATTTATGTATGTATATTTCTACACATACACACATACATGTCTTTTTTTCCAGTACTGAAAAAAAATTTTTTTCAGGGTTGAGGACCAAACTTGGGGCCTTGTGCTTCTTGCTAGGCAAGTGCTCTGCCACTGAGCTAAATCCCTAACCCCTAGGGCCACCTCTTTAGCACCATAAAGAAGGGTTTGAAGTTTGTTTATTTATAGATGTGAAAATCACTTTCGAGGCAGCAAAGAACTATACAAACACAACTTTTGTTTCAATAAGTTAAAACCCTTTTATATATATATATATATATATATATTTTTTTTTTTTTTTAAGAGAGAGGGACAGTGAGACAGAGAAAGAGAGAAACAACTTTATTTCGTTTTTCACATGGCCTTAGTTGCTCCAACACTCAGTTGTGTACATGGTGCTGGGGTTTGAACCCGGGTCCTTGTGCTTGCCAGGCAAGCGCCGAAACCACTGAGCCACCGCTCCAGCCCCTAAACCCTTTTATATTTAACAGAGGAAAGGTAATGCCATTTTCTTATGCAGATATTCATGGTATTCTGGCAGGGATTATATGGTTATGTATCTAACCTAATTTGGATCCTTCCTATCAGGCATGAAACTTCCCATGGTCATCTACAAATCTGGCCTTATAAAACTTTTTCTTTTTTTTTTTTTTGTGGTGCTGGGGACTGAACAGTAGGGAAGTCTCATGCACAGTAGAGATGTATTTGGCCATTGATCAGACATCCCTGGCCCTTTTTATTTCTTATTTAGAGATAGGGTCTTACTAAACTGCCCAGTCTGGCCTTGAACTTGCATTCCTCCTGCCTTAGACCTCCCTGAGTCACTGGGGTTACAGGTATGTGCCACCCCACCTAGCTTTATGACAGTGTTGTATCAATAATGCTGTGTTCAAACTCTCTAGCACTCTAGATTTCACCCCTAATCCAATTGTATGCACACAGTTCCTTACCAGAACAAGATCCTATTCCTGTAATTGATTTTCATCTCAATTCACTCATGTAAGGCAAACTATAATTAGTCTATGCCTATAAGTTAAATGTTTCTTCAAAACCTATTCTTCATTATAAAGTCTTGGGTAGTAGCAGTGTATTGGTTAATAAAATAGACAATGGGCTGGGCATGATAGCGTATGCCTATAATCACAGAGGAGGCATGAGGATCACAAGTTCTAGGCCAGCCTGGGCAATTTAGCAAGAGCCCATCTCAAAATAAAAAATAAAAAGTTTGGAAAGGGGAGGGGAGGGATAAGGGTAGGTAATTGGGGAGGGCACTCTTAGGGGTAAATCTAATCTTCAGAATCTATATATATATTAAATTATTTCATTAAAAGATTGTGTGATTGTTCAACAAATAAATTTCTAAATTAAAAAAAAAAGGGCTGGACTTGGACATGGTAGCCCACGCCTATAATCTCAATGACTTAGGGAGGCTGAGGCAAGAGGATCACAAGTTCAAAGTCAATCTCAGCAGTTTAGCAAGGTCCTAAGTAATTTAGTAAGACCCTGTTTCAAAATTAAAAGGGCTGGGGAGGGGCTGGAGTGGTAGCTCAGTGGTTATGGCACTTGCCTGGCATGCACAAGGACGAAGGTTTGAACCCCGGTACCATGTGCACACGAAGTGTTGGAGCAATGAAAACCACATGAAAAACTAAATAAAATTGATTATCTCTCTTACTATCCCTCTCAAAAAAAAAAAAAAAAGGGCTGGTGATGTGGCTCAGTGTTTGAGCACCTCTGGGTTCAATCTCTGGTACAAAAAAAGAAAAAAAAAGACTTGGAGAGGAAGCACAGGGGTAAAGCACTCCTGGGTTTAAGCCCCAGTATACCACGACATACATACATACATAAAAAGACAGACAGTAGGTTGGACTAGGCTAACCTTTTTTTGCTTCATTTTTGTCATATGTTAAGTATTTTGGGGGGGCGGAGAAAAGAGAGAATCAACATTATTTATTCATCTGGCCTTTGTTTCTCCGACACTTAGTTGTATATATGGTGCTGGTGTTTGAACCTGGGTCCTCACACAAGCCCCCTTCACAGTAAGTCCTTTTAAAATATAGTTGCTCAGAAGCGTCAGTATTCTTACTAATGTCAATAAAAATTAAGCTGAGTATCTCATTCTTAGAACAATAACCTGTTTCTTTCCATCTTCATCCATCATCTTTTTTTTTTTTTTTAAAGAGAGAGGGACAGTGAGAGAAACAACTTTATTTAGTTTTTTCACATGGCCTTCGTTGCTCCAACACTCAGTTGTGTATGTGGTGCTGGGGTTTGAACCTGGGTCCTCGTGCTTGAGCGCCGAAACTGCTGAGCCACTGCTCCGCCACTGCTCCAGCCCCTTCATCCATCATCTTGACATGAAGCTCTCCATGTTTTAATGTGCAAAAGAGCATCTAGAGATATTTTATAATCTTAATACTCACTAAACGGAAAATTATCCTGGGAGATGAATACTATATTTGGTAATTTCACCAATGCCTCAACTAGTGAAAAATCTGGATTAAGATAGCTGCTAAAAGAGAAAACAGAACTAATGAGAATACATCTACTCAGACTCATTTCTTTTCTTCTTCTTCTTCTTTTTTTTTTTTTAAGAGAGAAAGAGAATCAATTTTATTTAGTTTTGGCCCTCATTGCCCTAACACTTCGTTGTATATGTGGTACTGGGGTTTGAACTTGCGTACTTGCGCATGCTGGACAAGTGCTGTAACTGCTGAGCCATTGCTCTAGCCCCCAGACTCATTTCTAACAACCTTAAAATGTTAACTGGTAGTTTCTGCGGTTAATAAAATGAGAAACACAGATATGTAACTAAAGGTGTCTTAGCTTTTAGGCTAAAGGTATGGCTCAGTTAGACATAAAGCACTTTCTTAGCATGTATAAGGACCCGGGTTCAATCCCAGCACTGCAAAATAAACACAGGAAAAAAAAAGGTGCTTTAGCTTTCAATCAAAGCCTTTGTTGTCATTATGCATTTTTTTCTCTCTCTCTTCAGGACTGGGACTAGACTCGGGGCACTTTACCCGTGAGCTACATCCCCATCCCATTTTTTTTTATTTTGAGACAAATCGCCTTGAGCTTTTGATCCTCCTGCCTCAGTCTTCCAAATTGGTGGGATAACAGGTGTCTGCTATAGTGCCCAGCTAGTGTATACATGCTTTTATCTGCTGAGCATTTTTCTTGTGATTCATCAAATATGTTTGTTTGTTTTGTACTGGGATTGAACCTAGGAGCACTTTACTGAGCCACATCCCCAGCCCTTTTTTCTATTTTATTTTGAGACAGAGTCTAAGTTGGGTAGGGCTTTGTTAAGATGCTGAGGGTGGCTCTGAACTCGCAATCCTCCTGCCTCAGTCTCCTGAGCCACTGGAACTATAGGCATGCATCACTGTGTCCAATGATGTTAACTTTTTAAGCCCCAAAATGTAGGTACATTTGATTTTTTCCCAGCATGCACAAAAAGGAAAATTCTGGTGTTCAGGGTCTCTTTGAATAAGACCTAAAGAAATTCTTAATTAGCTTAGGAATTAAGGGAATTAGTGACAGAATCAATAGACAGTAGAGGGTTGAAGCACTTTAATCACCGATGAGTAAACAATAGTATAAAACCGTTAACAGCACACCCAGTGGCTGTTGTCCTCCTCCAGCTCTCAGCTCACTCTCCCCCACCCCCTTCCCTGCGTACCGTTGAGTGATGAGCAGGGTATCATCAGTTGTTTGTCCCTGTCATCAGGTAGTAGGAAGGTGATCTAGCTAGGGGCCACAGTATTCCTGGCCATCCATCCAAGGTTTTCTATTTCTATACAACTTCATCATATGAAATATTTCTGCTCCAAAAGAGGAACAGTGCAGAAACCTGGAGCTGGACCTGGCTGCTCCATTCAGATAGTCCAGGAATTCAAGAGCCATGGTTCACAATAGAGACAGTCCCGAGATAGCGTAATTCAAGATGCAGTCAAATTTGGATTGAGGTGAGTTCAAGAGGGACCAGACAAGGCTGAGGGGCCATAGCCTAGAACTGTGTCCCAACCCAGGCGATAAGACCCATGCATATGCACAAACGCACACACACAAACACAGAGAAAAATAACATTACTGAAAGGACCTGAGGCTCTTAAATACAAAATGGCGGAATTTTTTAAAAAGTGAAAATATTTCTTGATTCTCCTCAGCAGCTGGCAGTCCCATTAGTCACAGGAGTGTGGATGTAGGGAGGCCCACGAGGAGTAGGTTGCCATTGCCCCTGTAAGTCCATGTGTATTGAAGTTCCCATGCCAACCACCTTATTCTCCAGCCCAGTAGCTGCCTCCCATGTGACCATTCACCCAGTTGGCACCATTGCTGGAAATGTTGCCAGAAAGGCTTTTTGTGCAGGTGGTCTCATCTTCGTCTTCTGAGCTGCTCTCCACATCACTGCGATCATCCTTAGATACCTGGGTAGAATGGAACCAAAGGCAGGAAACTGAGGCCAGAACATTTCTTGAGAGAATTATAAGAATAAACCCACAGTGCTCATGTTGGCATCCAATCTGGTCTGCTTTCTGGTCTCTCTTGTTATCTCAGAATCTGTTCTTTATAGAAGTTGCTCTGGTAGAAGGATGTATGCTTCAGGGCTGGTATAAAAGAACTGATACCATCCATTAAGACCTAGTTTAAGTTTGAGGGAAACTCTAGTCATTTGTTCCTTTTCTACCTGAAAGAAGAGAAAGCTGGGTGTAGTGGCAGATACCTATAATCCCAGCTCTTTGGGAGGCTGAGGCAGAAGGATCACAAGTACAAGGCCAGCTCTTGGCAACTTAGAAAAACTTTAAAAAAAAAAAAAAAGACTGGGAATGTAGTTTAGTGACGGAGTACCTGGTTCAATCCCCAACACTGGGGGGTGAGGTGGGAAAAGAAAGAAAAAGAAAAATCTCTGAATTCAGATGACTGACTGATTATTCAGATTACTAACTGATCTTTAAGAAATTTCCACCCGAGGGCAGAATGTCTCTAGATTGAGGTAAAGTGAGGCTCAAAAGTAAAAAAAAGTCGACTCATTTTGAGTAAACTTATCTCTTGGCTCAATTTAGGAAAACAATATGGTAACTTCAGCTCTAGCCAACAATGGCCCCATCAGGTCAGGAGAGAAGTCATGCTCTAAGACAAACATAGGGGAACAGAAAGGACAGCAAGAAGGAAGAGAAATACACTGAGACAGACATGCTTCCCTGAAGACTAGAAGCACAGATACACTTACACGCAAGAGATGAAACTGTCCAGTTTCCACCAGGCATAGAAAAAAGGAAGGAGGTGAGAAAAGAGTGGAGAGTACAGAGTCTGGGTCTAATCCTTCCTTGGTAGGTCACCTGGTCAGGAAAGAAAAGCAGTGAAGAAAAGAGATGTCCTGTGGCTACAGCAAGATGTACATGCACCCTGAGCAAGTTCTAAAACTAATCACAGGTTTAAAGAACAAAGACACAGGAGAGAACTATTTAGGTTACATTCCATTTGTTTGTCCCAGAATCATACAGAGCCTGTAGCAGAGCCTCTCCCACCTAAAATTATGTACTACTAAAGGTTCTTCACAGCCTGACTACTTTACAACTTAAAAAATTCAATTGTGAGTTTTATCATTAAATGGCACGTTTCAGGGATAAGGGTATATAGCTTAGTGACAGAGTGCTTACCTAGCATGTACAATATAAGACCCTGTGTTTGATCCCCAGCATGAAAAACAAACAAAATAAACAAACAAAATGAAATCCTCACACAACTTTTTTGATGCTTTTTGGCTCTTGGCATAAGCAAGATGGGTACTAGAAACACTAAATGCCCATTTACTTAAGACCCTTGACCCCATACAACAGTGGGGCAAGATAGGTAATCAGTTCCTCCTATAAACCAAATCGCAAATATCACAGCATGGTCAACCCGGGGTGCTTTTGAACTATTACAACATCCCTAGGCAGGTCAACAAACTGCTTTTACATAGTTTATAACTTGTGGTGCTGCATGTGATTTCCTAAAAAAACAAAACAAACAACCAACCAACCAAAAAAGCTCCCATGCTAAAATCAAAAATAGGAAATCCACCGAAGTAGGTAGGTAAGGGTTAGGAAATGGTCAAGGACACCTCAAAACTCTTTTTTTTAAAGAGGGATAGGGAGAGAGAGAACCACAGAATCTATTTTATTTAGTTTTTCATGTGGCTTTTGTTGCTTAGACACTCAGTTGTGTATGTGGTGCTGGTTTTTTTTTTCTTTTTTCTAAAGAGAGAAGGATAGTGAGAGAGAGAGACAGAGCATCAATTTTTATTGAGTTTTTCACATGGCATTTGTTGCTCTGACACTTAGTTGGGTATGTGGTACTGGGGTTTGAACTCGTGTACTCATGCATGCCGGGCAAGTGCCATAACCACTGAGCAACCGCTCCAGCCCCCATGGTGCTGGGTTTGAACCAGCGTACTCGCCACATGCCAGGCAAGCGCTGTAACCACTGAGCCACTTATTTAGCCCTACCTCAAAACTCTTAACTCTACTTATCATTTAACAACAGCCATTCTTTTTTTCTTTTTTTAGTTGTAGTTGGACACAACATATTTATTTTATTTATCTTTACATGGTGCTGAGGATCAAACCAGTGCTTCAGACATGCCAGGCATGCTAGTGGTATAGAGGTTGCTATACCACTGAGTTATGAGACCAGCCCAACAATAGCTATTCTTTTTTTTTTTTTTTTTTTTTT
>PVKS010044283.1:0-14330 GCA_004027875.1 Aplodontia rufa
CCTAATATTCAAATCATAATACAGCCCCCCCATTAATTTTGACCACCAATTAAGGAGCTTAAAACAGCTTCAATTTATTATCCCACATTTTCCACGTGTAAACACTACAGATGAGATTTACCGGGACCATGTGCTCAGGATCTTACTAGGTGATACTGGAAGTGTGTACTAGAAATAGCATCTTCTCTGCAGCTCAGGAGTTTTTTCAAGTCCATGTGACTCTTGGTAATTCATGTCATTACTGATGTAGAACTCATGGCAGCCTGCTTCTTCAAGGACAGCTGGAGAGAGCCTTTGACTTCTTGGCCCTCATTTAAAGGGTTCATCTGATCAGGTCAGGCCCACCCAACAAGAGGCAGGGAATCTACTTTTGTTAAGATAGTGTCATTAATTAGGGGCCTTGGATACACCTGAAAAATTTCTCCATCTTTGCTGTATAATGTAACATAATCACAATGGTCAAATTATATAACTTTTACCATATTCCATTATTTGGATGTAAATTTTATTTTCTGCCCATATTCAAGGGAAAGGATTATATAAAGTATTGGTCATTAGAGGGTGTAGAACTTTGCCCATAACATTACTAAGAATGACACAACTAAGTGTCATAAAATAAAACCAGATTAAAAAATAAATTAGTTGATTCTCTCTTTCAGAAAAATTAAGAAAAGTGGAAAATTTTAAATGTAAACATAAAAATAGGAGATAAGAACTGAAAATTCCTACAGTTAGGAGAACAGACATCTGAAGACTAATTGAGATTATCATTGAAATGTAAATTACATGCATAAGGGTGAACAGATTAAAATGAAAACTTCAACTAATTTCCTTATGGGCCTTCCCAGGCAATTCTGACCTTTCTCCTGGAACACTCTTTGAACTTCCATCCATAGATTAATTTGGAAACCTTAGAATACAAGTTTTGAAGGTGAAAAAATCTTGCCTAATTCCCAATCTTACTGAGAAAGTGTAGCATCTTCCAACATCAAGCACATTCCCATCTGTTGAGTTTTCTATAAATGCCTTTAATCAGGAATTCCTAGTTTGTTGAGGTTTTGAGTTATATTTCACTGTTACTATCTTAAATCATAAATGGGTGAATAATATCAGATGCTTTCTCTGCATCCTACAGAGGTAATGGCACTTTTTTTTAATCTTGTTTATATAGTAAATTACACTGATTTTCAAATATTACACCAACATGGAATTCCTAGGATATACCTCCCTTGGTATTATTCTTTCCATACATAGATAGATTTATTTTTTTTCTAGGGGGTTTTGCTCTATACATTTTCTTTAATTGTAATGTCTTTGTCTGGCTTTGGTATTAGAGTTTTGTTGAGCTGATAAGATGAAATAAAGTATTCCTTGTTAGTTCCCTAATAAAAGGTAAAAAAAGAAAAAGTATATGGACTATTCATGTTTTTCCATATGTCAAGGCTTCAGTTCGCCATTGAATCATAGAGATTTATCTGTTGTGTTTTTCTTAATTATAAATTCAACTTCTTCAAAAAACATAGAGTTAATCCAATTTTCTATTTCTTCTTGTTCAATAGTATTAAGTAATATCTTTCCAGGAAAGTGTCCATTTCATTCACATTGACAATTTCATTTGCATAACTTGTTCACCATATTCCCTGTTATCTTTTGCTATCCTAAAGATAGCATTATCTATTTTTAATAATGATCAGTGTAATTAAGAATTAATTTTATTGAGGTGTTCGATGATTCAAATATTGGTATTGTTGATTTTTCTCTACTATTTGTCCACTTTCTGGTTTTATTGAATCTATTATGTTATTTTATTATTTCATTTCTTCTCTACTTTGTGTTAATTTGCTTTGAGGGGATTGATTATCCTACAGTAAAGTAGTGGAAAACTTTTATATCTTGCAAGAGTATGAATGATCATGAATCCATCAAAACACATCACATTGCACACTTAAGATTTTTCTATTCCACTACTGAAAATTATACCCTGAGAAAACTGCAAACAGATATGGAACTCTTAACTGGTAAGTCTGAGTTGTATGATGATAAGATAAACAATTCTGAAACTGCTTTTCATGAATTTTCGTCTTCAGCAAATGAGAAATTGTATTAAAGATAATGGAAGCCAGATTTCTTATTTATGGAAAGGGAATCGCAAATACCAAAAATAGCAAACCCTGTGGAGTTGATTTGGAATGGGAAGCGCAACGTCCCTAACTGATTTCTAGATGATTCGAAACTATAATGTGACCTGTGGAGGGAGGGGTGCAGAGAAAGAGAGGAAAGGAAACATGACAGAGCAAAATGCAAATGATTAGTAAGCAACAAATGAGCTGCTTGCCCTATTCTTGCTTTTTCCTGAAATTCTGATATCATGCAAGAATAAACGAGTTACAGAAAAATCTGCTATACAAATGAATATTGATCTATTTTCCCATGTGGTAACTGAGAGCCACACACTCCACTGGAGAAAGGATGACTCCATGGGATCTCGTCCTGCCAGTTTTCCAGGATGGAAAAAACAGAAGCCAGGGTAAAAGTATCTTTGTTCTCGAGGGACCCCAAACTACACAGCTTTTCCCTGAAGAATAAGATCAAGCACTGGCGTGATGGTGCTGTAAGCCACTTTAGAGAAAACTTATACAAACTTTTTAGTAATTTTTTGTAGTTCAGACTGAAAAAAAAACCCAGAAAAACTAACTTCTGTAATTTTCAATCCTGAAAACAAACTGTCCCTTTCTAATAACTATGCATGTGACACGCTCCACTCCACCTTTTTCTTGTCTTAATCTTAGAACAAAGCAAACTGTTGTTAGGGTGTCTTCGCATTTATCATAGAAAACTCCCTCTTGAGGCCTTTCTTGAAAACTGAAATGAAAGATGTTTTATATATTGGTTTTTGTTTGATTTTCCTTTTCTTTATATTATTATTTTTAATTTGTTTTGGTATGTGCATGTAAAGTCACATTTTAAATTGCCACAATATAATTTAATTCCTTCAAATTCTGATGCCTTAATAACAACACTTTGCTAAAGGACCTGTTCAAGGTTCCTACTTTAATTTAACTTTATATCCTGATTCTTACTCATTGTGTTTTATCCAAAATTCCATCATGACGAAAATCACACACTAGTTTATTCTGACTGGGTAGAAAACCCCAAGTGATGTCAGGAAGGAGGGTGGTTTTCTTTTTTCTTTTGTAGTCTGACACTTGGGACTCTAGAGACCTTCTTTTCTGAGAGTGCCATTTCTGGTAAACTCTAACACAGCCTTAAAAGAATATTCCTTCTCTAATTTTCTTTATAATTATGCAGATTTCTATTGAAGGGCTAGAATGCTATATATATATATATATATATATATATATATATATATATATATATATAGCATAACTGTTGCTTCAGAGATTACCCTACTCTATTCCTAATAGGCCATGTTTTTGGAACTACCAGATGTTAGCATATTTTTAATTCAAATCATCAGGTTCAATTACATCACCAGGAAGGGCTGTTGTGTTCTTCCTGTATTTGAGCTATTAATAAAATATGTTTTTAATTTTCAAAATTGCTTGGCTTTGGTATGGGCATAACTCTGGGGAGTTGGAAATACAGGAAAGCAAAGCAACGTATCTGGACCACTGAGGTTTTGGAAGACACACATGAAAATAAACTTCACGTCTTTTTAGAGTCATTTCCCTTTACACCTTAGGTTGCCTGTGATACAGTGCGGACTTAAACTCACTCATCAGCACTGAGAAGTTATTTCAATTTATGGACGAAGAACCGATAAATGAACCCAAAGTCACTTTAAAAGCCAGAAAGACTCCTGTGTGCATGTGTGTGTGTGTGTATGCATGTGTGTGTGTGTGTGTGTGTGTGCATGCGTACTATGAAGGCAAATTCTTCTCTCCAGTCCAAACCCTCTGTATTCATGACTTGAAATAAAGGGAATGCACGCTGTGGGAGGCATTGCCCAACCTGAGCACAAATGTTCTGGCTGCAAAGTAGGAGAGACATATGGAAATCATTTTCCTTACGCAAGCATGGCTGAGATAAGTCACACCTACACAAAGGTTTCCATAATCTTCAAGAGCTGGCCCGGTTCAGAGAACAGCTATAGCCCTACCATTGGTTCTAAAATCAGTGAACCCAAGGAAATGAGAAACTTAAATTTCTAAGTATTTAAAGAGATTCATTGTGGAAGATCATTATTTACTTAAATGCCTTCAAAATATATGTGCCTTTGTTACTGTGGTACCATTTTACCTTCCTGCTTTTTAACTGGCAATAAAGTCTGCATTTCACATTAAGGAAAGCAGGAGTCAATTTTGCCCAAGTTGTAAGTAAAAGGGAGTATATATATATTTTTTTAATTTGCATGGGAAAACTCTCTAGGGCAGAGATGCCAAATAAGTTTCATAATGGGTGCTGGTGTTAGTCAATTGGAGTGATTCTATGAAGCAAGGGTCAAAAGGTAATTTGAAGTGGTATCCCAGCTTCTTGGGAATGAGAACTAGTAGTGATTAGTGATGTCTGCCGTGGGTACCACAGGGAAAATGTGTACATTGCTTCTTCTATTTTCCAACCGTATGCATGACTAAACTTTACCAGCTATTCTTACGTCCCTTCACTATGTTAAGTAAACACTTAAAAATGAGAGGAAAGACATAGTTATAAATATTATAATAAAGGAACATGAATTTACAAAAAACAGAATAAGTATGTGATCAAAGTAGGACGGGACTAAACCATCAAAGTGACATGCATCTCAGACATACCACAGATTTGGTACTTGGCCGTTTATTTGCCAGTTGAAGGAGGAAAACTTGGTTACATATTTCACAGTGTCCCTAAGATAAAAGAACAATTTCCTCATTACTTACAAATACTATTTTCTCGATAGGAAGACTGGCCAAAGATGTTAACCCTAAATTCATAAAGATGAAAAAAATCATCTCATTAAGAACATGCTTAACAAAAACGCAGCAATGAATTTAACAGTCCGGTTTTTTATAATGACTCTCCAAATAAGTTGATAGCATGCCACCATAATAGAATTCAAACACATAAATTGTATAGAGGACCAATCAGTTGTAGTCTGTACTGATCTCACTAAGTTAAGCTTTTAATACCTGAGTCAAGAAATCTTTACATATATATTGATCGCTTGCCCCACCCAGAATTTAGATAAACACAGAGAGGCTACAGGATTAAGACCCCATTTGCTGGCATGCTCTGCTTCCTGTTGCAGGTGTGGATGGATCCACACTTAATGACAGACAGACAGGTAGAAATAGGGTCAAGCTCAATCTGACCACTGAAACCCAGACTGCAACTAAGATTCCAGGGCTCCTCTTTCCCATCAGCAGGAGCTAAAATATTGAACCTCTGTCTTCTCTGTAAAACACAGACATGTGTAATGTGTGAATTTGACACTCAGTCCCAGATTTTTCTTTCCTGTTTGTTTTATTTTCAATCCACTCCTAAATCCATTGAAACTTCAAATACAAAAAGAACAGAACATAATAATTGAGCACTGAAGATATGTATTATTTAGAAGTCTACACACACACACACACACACACATGCACACACACCAGCCACCCAAGGAAATGAGTAACACCCTACATCAATATAGCTACCTTCTCTCCCCAGCCTGGAGGTTTAGAATTGGGGTTGATGAATCCTAATAGTCCAATTATTGTAGCTGGTTAGAGCATACTTTTTTTTTTTAAGAGAGAGGGACAGTGAGAGAGACAGAGAAAGAGAGAAACAACTTTATTGAGTTTTTCACATGGCCTTAGTTGCTCCAACACTTAGTTGTGTACGTGGTGCTGGGGTTTGAACCCGGGTCCTCGTGCTTGCCAGGCAAGCGCGGAAACCTCTGAGCCACCGCTCCAGCCCCTGGTTAGAGCATATTGCTAGTGATGCTGAGGTCGTGAAGTTGGTCCCCTGAGAGTCAGGCAGCTTTGAGAAGGAAGAAATAAACTAAAATAGTTTCCATAGCCATTTCTTAGACCTTTATCCATGGTTGTTCATCTCACCAGTGTCTGTTCCTAATCCCAATTGAGTTCAGGTAGTCAGTTGCATGTGGAGGGCTTAGAGCTGCTTTCCCCTCGTCTGATCAATGGATGGTAGGCTACTCCTAGAAGAAGCAATTCCTATGACTTCTACCTTTTAGTCAGATTAAATGTGCTATTTCCATGCCAAATATACATTGATTTTTAAGTCAATTTCAACTCAGTTCAACAAAGGTAATGAAATCCAGATATAAGGAGGCAGAGGCTAATATTTATTGAGCATCTATTATGCCAGGTGCTCTTGAATCATTTATATGCATTAAGTTATATAATTCTCACATCATCTCTTCTTGAGAATGTGTATATATATATATGCATGTACACACTTATAAATCTAAAACTTCATTTTGAGAGTCAGAGTCCGTCAGACTTGAGATTTAGAATCTAATCTCCTAAGAACTAGTGTTATGTAAACTTACATGAGTTATTCAGTATCTCAAACCTAAATTTTTATAACTAAATGCGAATATTAATTTTACCTGTCTTATAGAAGTAATGTTATAATAAAATGGAATAATATTCATCAAATCTTTAGCATAGTACCTAGGACATGGTGGTATTCAAGGGAGAGGAAAAGAGAGAAGCACCCAAGTTAATTACCTCCCCCAAAATCTCATTCCTTGAGAGTAAGATATTGACTTTGTAATCAAAATGGTCACACCAAAAGCAGATCAGCAATTTTTTTTTCTGTGAAGGAAAGAGTAAATATTTCCAGCTTTTTCTTTCCCAAATTCTCAATTCTGCCATTGTAGAATAAAAACAGCCATAAGGATGAGTAAAAAAATAGGTACAGCTTTTCTCTAATAGAACTTTATTTACCAGAAGACACAGCAAGCAAATTTGTTCCATGGGTGACAGTTTGCCAACCAACCCCTGGGCTGAACTCTTTTTAATTTTTTTATGCTATTTGGTAACATATTAATGAACTATTAGATTTAACTTTCCAAAGTGAGACTTTTAAACCCTGAGTGAGCTCTGATTTTACATTACTATTACAACTTTCTATTGCTGTCTTTCAAAACTCCTTTGTTCTGCTAATGTAAAGATCATCTAAATTTGGCCCTAATTATAATGTTGTTAGAAATGAATAAGAAAATAGGGAACAATAGGCAAGTTTTAAAGTGTTAACCAGGATGATGGAATCTCAGCTTGCATTTCTTTTATTCCCAGAATATTAGAATTAATGAATCAACATGATGGACGTGTTGGATTTTGAAACCAGGAACCTTGGAGTACAATCAGGGTTCATCATATTCCTGAAAAGTCCAGCACTTGCCTGTTATATAAACTTCTGGATTCTCCCCTGCCACCTGGATACTCTGAGATCCAAATCCTAATATTTATGCTCTGCAGGAGAAGGCTCCCTACATTATTGGCCAAATAACAGTGAATTTAAAGTAATGACTTAGATATGAGACTTACAGAAAAAGAAACCTGCACAAAAATATTTTATATATTGTCTGAACCTGATTTATCACCACTATCACCCTAATTATGTATCAAATTTGCTTCACACAGGGAGGTATTTTTAATTATTTTTTTTGGCCTTGATACAAAAAGTTCCCACTGAAGATAAGCATTGTTCACCCACACAGTATGTTTTGAAGTCCAATAAATCCCAACACCATTAAATTTAGCATGTGTAAGTCCTGCCTATATCAACTAGGCAAATGACACTGCTTTAGAAAAAGGGGGAGTTTGAGAAGTAAGAGAAAGAGAAAGAAAATGCTGGACACTTTGTTGGTGTTTTTGAAAGACACATAAGAATAAAATAATTTTATGTGGTTTCACCCATTCTGGTCTGGTCTGACCCTAACACCAAAAACACTTCACTGCTAACAGCTTGCTAACTTCTCAATGACTTTTATTTTGTTGTTATTTTTATCATATATGTCTGGAGTATTTTGAAACAAGAAAGTTGACTTCTTCAGTTAGTCTGCCCTAACAGGTTTACAAGGATCATAAAAGAAGAAGCTCTGCCCCTTCTCTCTATAAATCACCTTTGTTGAAATCGCCCCAAAGCTCAGGTGAAGATTTTATTGTGCATTATCTGCTAAGAATAGCCCCACATTTGGATCGCTGAGATGTTTTTCCCCCCTCAGGAAGGTGATCAGAAATATTTGAGAGTGAGCTTTGTGGATGTGCAGTTTGATATTTGCCTGGTGGAACCCACCTGCTCTCCTCCCACTCTTTCTTTTCATACGTATTTGAGAAATACTAGGATGTTTCTCCTTATTTGAGATAACTGGAATTTTTTTGTAGTATTCATTGAAAATATTAGCTTAACATGCTACATTACCAGTTGTAGAAAAAAAAAGAATAGTTCAAGCGTTAAAGATGCAAGATGGGAGTAGTTTCTGGCTAGTTCATTCATTCCTTGTGTTTAAACACACATAATCCATTTTGCCACACCCAGAAGATTATTAAAACCATTCTATTCAGCAAACTCTATAATAAAGTATAAGAGGAGTCCCCTTAATTCGTTCCCAATTCCAGAGTGTCATTGTCATCCACTGCATTGAAGAGCTGGAAAGCATGAAACATGGGCACTTTTACCATTACTTGAGCATTGTAAGCATGTGTGGCATTGCCAAATGCTTTGATAATTTCGCTCATATTATTACATTTAAAAGCATTAAATTTATTTGGCACTATTAATGTCTAACAAAGAATTATAAATGTTCAAAGGAATTGGAGGGCAGACCTCCAGCTCAAAGTAAAAAATAAGACTTGGGTCAGTGGACATTTACAGGAAGACAACCCACCTAGCTGATAACAGTACGGTAATGTTGCTTGAAATTTTCTGCAATATAGGTAGCAACTGAAATTGGTCCAAGACTTTAAGGAAATTTCACTCTACCCTATGGAAATTAGACCTCAGAACAATAAGAATCCTGACAATTAGTACTGACTTTATACTTCTGCGAGGACATTACACCTATTGCTCTAGGATATTGGTAAAAGTAAAAAGGGGGCTGGAGTAATGGCTCCTAGGCTATGGCACTTGCCTGGCATGTGTGAGAACGGGGTTCGAACCCCAGCACCATGTACACAACGAAGTGTCAGAGCAATGAAAGCCACATGAAAAAATTACATAAAAACTGATTCTTTCTTTCTTTCTCTCTCTCTCTCACTGTCTTTCTCTCTTTAAAAACTTTTTTTTAAAAAAAGTAAGAAGGATTGCTAAAAATCTGTATAATTATACAATGTGCTTAGGTCCAATATTGTCATATTGTTTATATTATAGGCATACCCAAACATGATAGTTGACATCTTGTCTTCATTTCAAAATAACCTTTTGTTTAATATCTTTAACCTATCCAGTTTCTGGGTAAATGGAGTGCTGAACCTGAGCAGTTGCACTTAATATATCACAAAGTATTATGCAAGATGATTTGTAAGAAGGGAAGAGTGGTAGGATTCATACTTCAAACATTAAATCGTCTAAATATTTTCAATAGGAAATGGCAACTTATTTTTAGTGGTGAGATAGTGAGCCCTAATAGATTGCTGGCAATTCTTATCCTTCAAATACGTTTTTAAAAATTCACCCAACGTTATTCCTGCACAGGCAAAAAACAATATACCAGAACCATGAACACCATTTCAAAATTCAATCCTGGACATTAGAAAGATAATGGCTTCATATTTTGAATTTTTTTGCCCCTTCTGAACTATTGCAACCATGGATTCTATGGAAACACACAAACAAGGGAAACCAAACAGGAAATACTCTATTTTTTTTTTTATTATCAGCAGGAAATTTAGCTCAGGAAGTACAATAAAACCTTGGCCATTCAGAACCCTTAGGGAATGAATCCTTCCAGAAATTCATGTTTTGGAAATCCCTAAGGGCAAACTCTTTTGGGTCTTAAACTAGATTACTTAATTATTTTGAATTGAAGCATTCTGAAAATTTAATAGGCATTCTTGCATTACACTGAGTTGGTTATTTCTTAATTAGGCAAAGGCATTTTAACACAAATCATTTATTTTCACACTACTTAAATGCCCTTAGAGTCAACAGAGGAATGTAAGACCACTTTAACAATTAATTAAATCATGCAAGTGTGTGTGCTTGCACTTGTGAATGTGCACATGTGTGCGTATGTGTACGTGTGTGTGTGTGTGTATGTGCGTGCCTGTGTGTGGTGTAACTGTGTTTGCCTTTGGAAGATTTTCCACCACCTTCCATGCATTCAAATCTCTTTCATTATTTAATAAACTCTCTTTCCCCTTTGAATTTGCAAAATTGAATGCATATTATCAAGCCTATTAAGGCTGTCGTAATTTAGGAGTAAGCAGATTACAGGGAAACCTGAATCCTTCTGTACAATGGCTCTAACTTGTAGGCTTTGCGATATATTAAAAAAATAATAATAATAACAAAAAATAACCACACACACACACACACACACAATTCAAGTAAATGTACTTTATTTTATAGTCTGGATCCAATTTGAGTTCTTAACTGTGTAGACACAGTCTAAAATGGAAGGATTTAAAGAAATCTAAAAATAATGGCACAATAGACATACATGTGAATTCAATGTTAATGTGGGTCCTTGGGGATTTTGAAGGAAATGTGCCCATATTCAAATTTCCCTTGGAGTCAAAGCTATTATAATATATTACTTTGAAACTACCAAGTCAAAGTTCAGTAATTAATGCATTAATTCAAGAAATATATACTAAATGATAACCACATGCAGGCATGGACTCATGTTCAATGTGCAAGAAAACTGAACCACAGTGACATGCTTATTCCTCACCAAATTTTATTAATTTAGCTGTTATTTATTTAGGTATTCTTTCTTGTCAGTGTTCATTATGTGCCTCGTATTTCCAGAGACTATGCCAGGTCTAAGGAATTAGTGATGAACCAAAATAGTCAAGACCCTAACTTTTTTGTAGCCAGTGAATTCTTGGGGGAGTTAGACAATCCAATAACCAATAAGTATGTAAAAACAGAGTGGTTAGGACAACCTAAATGGGGTCCAGGGCCCCCCCCAGAACACATTTGCTGGAGACCCTGACCTTTACTGGACTGAGATGTTAGCAAGACTTCTGCCAGGCAATAGGGTTTGAGATAAAAGTATATGAGCAATTTCAATTTCTGCATCATGTTTATCTGTGTTGTTCCCCATCAGGAGAGCAGTAAATGATTATCTCCAATAACAGTCAATACCAGGTCAAGAGAGAGCCCACCGGACAGAGCAGGAAGACATTTAGAATATCCCACCTAAGTGGTGGAGAAAAATGCCCAGGTTAGAGAAGGAAACGGAAGTCTATACAAGGGAGAATTCCAGAATTTGGAACTGATGGACTGTCAGATGATCTCAACACTTCAACAACAGTGTGGACAAGGACTTAATATGTCAGAGTTCCTGGGGAAACATAGATACACAGAGAACTAAGCAAAAAAATTTAAAAAGATAATTAGTAGCTTCAGAAAAAACAAGGGCTTGTAAAAGTAAAGGAAACATAATCACAAAATATTTCCTCATATGTAGAATCAGATAATAAGGATAGAGGGAAAGTGGGGTGCATGTTTTGTGTGATATAAGATATTAAATCTTCCTACTTATCTTTATAAATATTTATGTTCAGCAGCATATGTGTAATACTGATAAAATCACTATAAGGATATTATTTAAGGATATGGATCTAATTTCCAGAAGAAATAATTAAGAGAGTTCAGAGTGATCAAATCAAAGAAATGAAAGCATCGAATATAGAAAAAACAGGGGAAGCTATTATTTTGTTTATAAATTTTGCAGGAAATTTTTACTTTCTAAGATATATATAGATTATTTTCATAAATATTAAAAATAACTTTAAAAACAGATAGATGCATAGATTTTTCAAATTATTTGAGTTTGTCTGATCATGTGAACCAAACTTTGACCTATCTTTCAGACAAAATTCAGAATAAGTTAAAATAAGTCGTTTATGGAAGAATTTGCTGATATGTTCAAAGGCCTTTTCTGGTGCTATTTCTTTAGTTCTCATGATAGCTTTTTCTATAGCAGTTCAGGAATTACCAATTACCAAATATTCTTGCAGAATATTTCAAGGTGTGAGCTTAAGTGGAAAATATTTGTTTTGAAATTCTGCCAACAGATAGCAAGTATTAGAAGGCGTAACTGCAAGCTCTGTTCTTTAGAAGCGGACACACAAAGGCAAAATGTGGTTCCCTAAGTTCAGCTTCTTGACTCTACCTGAAAGAGTCAGAAACTATCAGCAGCTTCTGAGCTTAGAAACCACACATTCCTCAACCAAGTGGCATGACCTCCCTCATACTTTAGAATTTATTAACATCTCTGGCTTACAGATGTTTAAAGGCCAGATAATTAAATGGAAAATATCAGAGAAATACTCCTAATTATTCCTAATTAGTCTTACCAGGTCCACAAGAGCATGGGATTACCCAAAAGACTATTTAATTTAGGATTTTTACTAATACTTTGGAATAAAAGTCAGCAGTCAAATCCTTATAAGTTGTGGTTCCATGAAGAAGCTGCTTCTTCAGAAGAAGCAGTATAGGGAGAAATGGACAACAAGCAAAAAATTTACATCTGTTTTTTTTTAAATCATTTAAAAGAATAAATTTTATCAGCCAGGGTATTTGGAAAACTTTGATAATAATAAAGCAAATTCCAAACTTAAGTGGAATTCAATGCCATCAGTGATAAATTGTGTACCCCATTTCCTTTTGTTCCCTGCTAAAGGTCATGTTTTTACACCAGATATGTTTTGTAAGAAAAATGTTAATACCCACATGATCATCTGCACAGAGCTGGAGGAGTAAAGGTGATGGACAGGTCTTGGTAGAACCAAGCACGCCAGGCAGCACAGTGTAGTCACAATGACATCCTCTCTGCCTGGGTTAAGCAGAAAGATAATTTAGTGGAGGTATTAAGTTCTCACAACAGTTATTGCAAGCCAGAGAATCCCGTCTGTATCCTGTGCGGGAGAACTTCCGCACAAATGTGAGCAACAAGAGCCAAAAATATGGGATTATCTAAATTTCATCACACTGGGGATGTCTTCAGAGAAAGTGCCATGGAAAGGCCACCTCCCTAGGGTCCCTGCTGTGACATGCATGGAAACTGAATAGGACTGGATGTCAAGAACTCTGCCTCTGCTACCCCTAAAATGAGACAACCTCTTTCAGAAGGTAAACCTGGCACACCTGCACCCCACTAATCACTGCTAAACTGAAGTCTTGCATGGATCATTGATAGCGGGAGATTAGTCATATAAGATGCCCTGGTGCTGGCTTCCAAGCAGGCTGGGATATGAAACTCTCACCAGTCCATCAGGGAGGTGAGCTTCATAAAACAAGTTCTCCAAACTTGAGGAGACAGATAAACAGTCTTGAGCTGCCAGAATGCAAGACAAACGTCTGCCATTCGAAGGTCACAATAAAAACAATTGGTTCAATCCCTGACTGATGACAGTTAATGCCTATGGGGTCATAGGTAAATCACCTTGTAAAGTAGGTTCCATAGTGCCAAGTTCATGCCTACATTTAAGTGAAACTTGATAATAGAAGAAATGATCCATAGCAATAGTTCTTTATGGGATACGATGTGGGTTCTATAGGGGATGATTTTCCATACCACTCTTGTGGAACGATAATGATAACAATGAAGTGCGTATCGGTAGGCAACAATATCCTTTCTCTGCAGCCTTCCCCTCCTTAGGCAGATTGTCACCTGCAGCAGTGGCAGGCCACATCTCTCCCAGCTTCTTTGCAGCATCACCCATGGATAGGCCTGAATGCCCTCCTTTTATATTTGGGTGATACTGAGAACAGAATAAGACCAAGGCTGAAGGGGGCCTCTTGGGCGCCTTGAGATCCCTGGACTTCTTTTTGTCTCCCCTTTAGGAAGGAGATGGGTTTTCATTTCTCGTTCACAATGGCCCTTGTCTGCCTTTGCTCTGTCTCCATAATTCCCTTCTCTTTTTCAGATGCTCTTCCACCTCTCCGAGCACTCTTACAAACTCTGAGAAACCCTCTGAAGTACCTGGGTGTGTCATCTGCTCCTCCCAGAAAATTCGCACCAAGAAGACATAAGAGGGGGCTGGAGTGGTGGCTCAGTGGTCATGGGTGCTTGCCTGGCATGGGTGAGTACGTGAGTTGAAACCCCAGCACCATGTGCACAACGAAGTCTTGGAGCAACGAAAGCCACATGTAAAACTAAATAAAAATCTCTTTCTCTCTCTCACTGTCCCTCTCTCTCTCTCTGA
>PVKS010044284.1:0-14409 GCA_004027875.1 Aplodontia rufa
GAGAAGACAACGGTTTTTGATATCAAATGGATGGATATGGAAAGAATTATGCTAAGTGAAGTATCCCAATCTCAGAGACTCAAGAGCCGAACGGTTTCTCTCATCTGTTGATGCTAGCATATATGGGGAAGCAGTATGGCAGACGGCTAAGCTAACAAAACTTCAAATTGAATGACTTTCAGAGTAATAGGGGGATGGTTCCCTAGGATACTTGGGGGCGTAGGAAGGGGGATGGGGAGGGGGGGAGGGTGTACGAAGAACTCATAAGAGACTGGAGAGTTGGAATAGGGGGGAAGCCGATGTCATTCCTCCAGGAGCTACCCATTCAAGGTATGAGTTCTTCTGTGGGAAACTGCAACAGGAGAAACCCAAGGTGGTCATACATATTTTGGCATTACCCCTGGATAACAAAGTATATATACATTGATTACTGTTGGTTTTGATAATGTTTCCCCCTCAATTGTATCGCCATATACTTCTAATAAAAAAAATTAAAAAGTTACTTCCATATGCTCTTGTCTCAACTCAGTATATACTGTAGAAAGTGCTAAGTGGGTAGAGTTACCTTGAGAGCACTCTTTCCAGCCTCCCTGCCCTTTTATACAAGTTATTTGCTTGAGTCCTCATTTCGTACAGAAGTCCGATTGTATATAGCTGTCTGCAGCACAAATCTAAATATCTAAAATTGGGAGGAAAATATAGGATAGAAACGGGAAAGTCTGAATCCTCAGTGTAGATCTTTATCCAATATAATAATCAGTTATTTGTAACAGATGCAAGAAAGCATAATTTCTTCTCTGCAGATTTCATTTTGAAGACAATGAAACCATATTAGGTACTTTGTTTAGGGAAATGGGGAAAGAACTGAAAATTTGATCCACCAGTTTATTCTGATTCATATTTTTTCTTTTTTAAGAAATTACACTTCCCCATGTATATTTATTTAAAGTAACTTTTTATAGTATTCAACTGAATATAGAATACCCACAAATTGAGTAATAAAAGAATCTGATTTCCACTAGTAGGTGAGATGATATGAAAATGGAAATTGAGTTGACAGTTTTAAGCAGCATATTAAACGGCAAACTCAACATAGATCTACAAAATATATTGATTATTGTGAACAAATTTTTGAACAAAATGAGATATATAATATGACTATTAAATAGACTAAAAATTAATATTTAGCACATTTTAAGACAACATTTAGAAAAATGAACAAGTTATAAAATTTTTTCTTTATTGTAGGGGAATTGTAATTAGATTTGGTATAGAAGTGAAATCATATAATTAAGAAAATATATAAATATCTTCAGAAAGGGCCTATAAGACACTTTCTTCATTTTAGCGAAAAAAAAATCACAATGACTTTTTAAATCTCCATAATTTCTATTTTCTATACTTAAACACAGAATTTGAATCTATAGTGAAAGGATTGCTTGATTGCTTTAGGGTTCAAGAGTGGCAAAAGTCAAGGAGTAGCAATTCATCACTGGACAAATATGGGTGTGAATTTCTTAACTAGCAGTAGGATTTGAATGGTAAAACTATACAATAGTCAAGGCTGGAGCAGTGGCTCCATGGTTACCGCGCGAGCCCAGTATATTCAAGTAAGTCAGTTTAAACCTCAGCACCATGTACACAACGAAATCTTGGAGCAACAAAGGAAAACTAAATAAAAATTGTTTCTCTCTCTCTCTCTCTCACTGTCCCTCTCTCATAAAAAATTACATATATATAATTTTTAATTATATATTTTATTATATATTTAATTATGTATATAATAAAATATATAGAGAGGGACAGAGAGAAGTCTGGCATGCACAGATGCTCCGTACCATCAATAATATTAAGGTCTTGGAAAGAGATATCTATGTTTAGTCACCTAGTTAGTCATGACTTTTCAATAACGTCCATAACTAAGTTTCTTAACCTACTTACAGCTCTTCAACTGAAATGTTGTTAGGGACTCTTGAAGGATTCTGAAATAGCATTATATGTCAAAGACTATGTAGCTCCCATCCAGGTTTTCTTAAAGGCATCTTGGATAATTTCTTGACAATTTCTTATACTGGAGAATGGGATGAAGATAAATAATAAGAGCTTTCAGAAATTATTGATCAGGTTAACAGTGATCATTTCAGATTCAAAATGTCACTGGCCTAAGCCGATGGAACATCTTGTGATGAATGGGATTTTGGTCTTAGTCCATATTGCAGATGATTATTTTGATTATTTTTGAGATCTCTAGTGTACATGAAGAAGATTTCTTTTTGTCTCAATAGAACATGAAAGAAAAATTGAACTGTAGTAATGACCAAACTAAAGACATCTGAGCATGTCCCTCTTGTTAAAAGAATAACTGCAAATCAATGGGGAACTGTTGCAACTAGTACGATCCATCATGGAGAACACTGAAGATGAACAGGTAAGAATTTTAAACAAATGAACACATCTAAGTTTCTTATTTGGTCTGTATAGAAGACAAATTAAAATTGTCAAATAAAAGTACGCTTAACCAGGCAATTATTACAAATATTGCCAAAGTGCTTTCTGCACTGAAAAGAATCAATGAAGATCCCTGGACTCAGTATTATAATAATGGTTTAATAAGTGATAATGACCTTTTCTTTATTTAACATATGCATAAAGAGAGACCACCAAACAATTGCTGCCCCTTAACAGGGAACAACAGAGTATTCAAACATTTTTCAATTTTCTCTGAAATTTCTCACTCTACAGCCTAATTCAGTTTTCCAAAACCTTGATAATCTGAATATCCTATGAAACATCATGCTGATCAACTATGAGAATGGCACTAAACCTAAAGACCTAGTGAACTGGATACTAATAATATGCTCCAGACAATTAAGTAAGAACCAAGAATTAAAAAACACATCAAAATATAAGAACCTACTACCTTAGTGATATTTCTAATAGTCTGAGAATGGTTGGAACATCCCCTTCCAAGTAAGAAATAAGTAAGTTTGCCAGATTTTGCCACATATGTCATGTCAACATAGTCCTCTAGAAGAATGACTGCACAAATCTAGAATAAATTCAAAACAATTCATGTATGGTTAATTTCAATCCATAATTAGAAATGTGTACTTCTACATGTTAATCGCTAGTAGCTTTGGTTTGTGGTGAGAGTGAGCTTATTTTTCATTTGGATGAAATTAAACTTGAGCTTAAATACACGTATTGCAAAATTATGATTAAACAAAAACTTAAAAATATACTCATAGAGGAATATGACAAATGCACACCATTTTATGGGTAATTTCATAGATAATGAAACTTTCAAAGTAACTTTTTTAATAGAATTTTTATTTGCATTATGTCTATCTATTGAGATTTCTCTCAATAGATTATGAGGTGTTCAATGAAGTTTTTTTCCTTAGTTTAACATTCTAGTAATGCACAGAGTGCATATCCATCATTTTATCCCGTTTGTAATTTTACTATTTGTTCATTTTCATAGTTTATTTTCCTATCATTTTCCCTTCCCCATAGCCAGGTTTCCTTAACCTTTTTGTCACATATATATTTTTCTTATTGTTTGGATTTTTTCCTCCTTTATATATTTCCTGGCCAAGAAATGTCTTATAAAAATTAGGGAATTTTTTTCCTATCAATCCGAGTATTAGAAGTGAATTTTATAAAATCATATATTCCAACTAATTCTAGTCTTTAGATTTTTCCTTAAAACTTTGTATTTTGACTTGACTGTAAAACTACATGCAAAAGAAATATCATTTGAAATTATACAGGTTCTCCTAAGATGGAGATACTAAATTCTATTATAACAAAATATTTGGGAAAATATTTTAATTACTATATAAATACCCATACATTTAAGCACTAGCTTTAAAAAGACTACCATCCAGGGTTAACTAATTAATTTCAGTTACCAGCTTAATGCAAAATGTTCAACTTAAAGAAAACCTGTTTTTTTTTTCTTCTGGTACTTTTTGAATTTGGATAATTCATTCATGGTTTTAAGTTTACACACAAAAAAATCATATCAATCAAAAACTATCATATATATATATATATATATATATATATATATATATATATTAGAGGGAGAGAGAGGGAGAGAGAGAGAGAATGAATTTTTATTTTTTTATCTGGTTTTAGTTTCTCTGACACTTAGCTGTGTATGTAGTGCTGGGGTTTGAACCCAAGTCTTCATACATGCCAGACAAGTGCCCTAATTACTAATATGAAATAAATCACTTAAGAAAGAAATACATATTCAGTAAACAATCCTTAGAGGAACCTGAAACTAATGTTAAGATTTGCTGAAAGTTTATATAAAAACAACCTATAACACAGATAACTTTATTCAATGTACTGCTTTAAAAAATGCAAATACTAAAAACATCCACAACTCATGTTCTGTGATGTCAGTACTTAATAAACATTCAGCCATAATGACATTAAATCTAAGACTCTTCAGGATTTTTTTAAAATTAAATTTTTTGTGGAAATTCAGACATTTGATGTGGAATACCTATACTGAGAAAAAAAATCCTATTTTGATTTTTTGAATGGGTTTGCAAGGAGTTTTTAGCACACATCATGAAAATGTGGTTAAAAGCATCAAACAGAAGTCCACACAATATCTGTTTGTTTTTCACTCTAGTAGTGCCATAACTCGATGGATAAAAATGAATCTGCCTTGGTATATAAGGTGTTCAAGGTCCGAGTAACACACTTTGGAGTCTGAACAGCCCAGCAAATCAAAGGAAACTAGAGCACATGCTTCTTTATTGAGCACACTGCTAAAACAATAAGTAGCTAATTCCTATTTTAGTTCATCAAAGAAATATCTTTCAAAGACATTAAGGTTATACAAGCTACCTTCCAGAGTTTTCTCCCAAAGGAACACAATGCTTAGTGATTTCTCAAAATGCTTTCAATAGGATAATGGAATCAAGTAAAACTGAAGTCATTGCATAGGAAGCCTGAAGCCACAGGATTAAAGCGAATATTTTTCTGACAGAAGAACACAGTTCACTTTTACTGAACACTTGTGATGTCTAATGTGACAGTTTACATGCGTTAGCATTGCTTGTATCTAAGTATATATGAAGGGAAAGTTTATTTTTTATTATTCTGATCCAGCTCTATAGCATTTCTTTTAATTTAACCTTAGGTTAGGGAGTAAATGAAGAAATCTATAATGGATTAACTAAGCAAAATTTCACATATATACGCACATTGTTTTCTCTTACCAAAAAGAGATGCTATGGACAAGCACTTAATGTGATAAAAATGTATAAGTTGTTCAGAGGGACATATTGCATTGCTCAGATACTTCACATCATTTGGGCTGCTCTTGAACATTGCCTTCAATTTTTCAATCAGAAGCAACTAGGGTCTCAACTGCATGCATTTTGTGATTCTTTATTTTTTTTTCTATACTGGGAATTTAAAAGAAATATCCAACAGTTCAAATTAATTATTTTGGCTGAGGCTTGATAATTACCAGTATTCCTTCACTAACGGTATTTGAAAACTTACAAACTTACATTATATAAACTATCATTTGATTCATTCAAAATACCCTTTTTCTTTATGAGTGCTAGTGACAAGGACATACTCACTGACCAAAGCCCACCTGAGGTAAGAATGAAGTGACACTGGGAGGCAGAGCTGTGGTAACAGAGTACTTAATATACACTAGGAACGGAGTTCTGGTTACAGAGGAAGTCACAATTGTGTCCTGAGTCTTCCCATCCTAGATTCCTGTTACTGGACAAAAACCAGTTCTAAGTTGATCTGAAACTTGGAAAGTTTTTTGCTACCTACTGGGTTAACTTATTAATTCCACTATGGTCTATCTTTCTTTAGTTTTGCCAGAAAAGAAGTCTTCCATGTTGATTTGCTTCAAAGTAAATATTTAAAGGAAATTATAGGGGAATTAGTAGCTCAAAGAGGACTATATTTCCTACTCTCCAATAATGAATTCCTAATTATTCCAAGATCTCTACATGGAACATAAATGTGTTTTCATGTGGTTATACAGTGGTGCTATAGCAGTTATTAGTATTTTTATTCTAATTTTGATAAATGAATTTTGCAAAGAAAAATTCATTTTATGAATTTTTAATGATAATAATAATTGAAATAATGGAGAAAAGATTATAATTGGCAAAGAATATTCAGCTGTGATAATAAGCAAGCATACAAACAAGAAAATAAAACCTGCCTGATCACATGCTAAATAAAAGAATAAAAAATTTGATAGAAAACAAAACAATTAAAATGTAAATTTGTGCTACAAGGATACACTATGTGAAATCATATGATATAATATTTTTGTTACAAGTGAATTTTATCCAGGAATTTATTTTTAATGAAAAATTCAAGTTGAAATATTATTCACTTTCAGTTCAAAGTTAGGAAAGTATTTTGAGCTGTGTCATACTATAAGTCCTGACCTTCTAGGTTATGGGGAAGTTTACTCAGAGATATCAATCAACTTTGCCCTCAGCTGTGAAGATAATGGACAGAGGGAGACCTAAAATACGCAGTTGGCTGGGCATGGCACTTACCTGCTTGATTTGTGGTTACATTTACAGACACATACTGCCGGGCTCCTGGGCTCAAGTCGGACACTCCATTCACTGCCTCAATCTCAAAGGTATAGTTTGTGTGAGCGAGCAGATCCACCATCATGACAGAGGTGTTTTTCAGGCCGATTTGCTGGGGGAGGTACCTGACATGACCGCCACACTCCTCACACACCCCTGCATGGGAGTTGCACTTCTTGCATGCAATATAATATGACACATCTTTCCTTCCACCAGTGTCAGCAGGAGGAATCCATTCCAGAAAGACACTAGTTTCATTAACATTTGAGATGGCATTCCGAGGAGCTGAGGGGGGTCCTGGTTTGCAAAGTGAGAAAAACATATTTTAAGTTGATATTAATTAGGCATCATTTGCATACTAATCCCTGGTCTAAAGGAAAAAAGAAAATTTAAAATTCATCTTTGAGGTTACAATTTGTAATTACTTTTGAAAAATTTTGTTACAGTTTGTAGGGAAAGTAGTGGGTTGCTTTATGTCCTGTTGAAATACTTTAGCTTGACATTTTTAAAACACTAGTTTAGTTTGGTAAAAGGAGATGTTTTGCTTAGTATATATGCAAATGATTATGGAGTAAAACTATGTATCCACAAATAATGTTAGATAAAATATTATGTTTAAAATAGGGTTAATGAATCTCCTTGGGAACTGAACTGCTTATTTCTTCATTAATACTAGGAAGTAGGTAAACATGAAAAATCTACCCAGCAATGAGTACAGGTTAGAATAACATTTTTCAGTGTGACCCTTGACAACAAGTGCTATAGCAAGTAAAAAGGCAAATTTAGTTTATCTCAAGAGACATTAAAAATCTACTTTATAAGTCACCAACAGAATTTAAAAAAATCCTCTCTCTTATGTCAAGAAAGCACTAAGATTTAAAAAGTGGATCAACATTACTATTTGTAGTAAAACTTCTTTACTTACTATTCATTTCATAATACGGTCCTGTAAGTTGTGAATTTTACTTAATCTAAAGTTTGAAATCAATATTAAGATTAATCCTCAAAGACACTACAATAGGAAAAGTTAAAAGTGCTCAGATTTTGAAGAATCAGTAGAACAAATTTTAATCTCCAATAGTCTACCATAATAAGGAAAGAAATGAATTAAACTCATATATTTTTATAGAATCAAAACATCTTATAATAGTACTAATATAGCTTTCCTAAATTCCTGAAGTATTTAATAGATGCTTTATTTTTATAGAAATTGGAAGTATCCTTTTAAATATATATTATATTAGGAATCACTATTTCATTAAATTGGAACATTTTCACTAAAGTTATGGTAATGAAGTTCACACTTTGGAATACCCATAGAATTTTGCAAGTAAAAGGTAACAGTGTCCTATTTGAATATTATTTTAATTTTCCTGGACCTAATATTTAGCATGCTAAAGAGAACTAAAATTGATTGCATGATGTCTAAAAGTCAATTTTTACATAAAGTTCAAAACTTAGTCAGTTGTAAAAGTTTCATGATCAGATATCCTCAAAGAGCCAATATATTTTTCTTAGTTTCAGAGACCAAATTAATACCTCTTATCCTTAGGAATAAAATGGAGTATGGTGGTATGTTTATGGTTCAAAATCATGGATTAAGGGGGAGGGGAGAGGGAGGGATCTACAGGGTAAATCTGATTTAAGAATATATGCATGTCATATCGTTACTTTACATGTATTATTTATTGTACAAAAACTAAATTTCTTAAAAAAATAAATTAATTAAAGCATGAATTAAATTACTTAAGAGGATTTAGTGAAATTACCCTAATATATGTTGTTTGTTTTAAATATAAAAACTAACAATAACCTTATATTCCAAGCCATAACTTTTGAGATACAAATTTAAAAGTGAAAAAACAGCAACCTAATATTCATGGAGTGAGCTTTAAAAAGATGCCATTTAAATAAAGAAACTCATAACTAAAGAGTTGCCTTTTTTATTTCTGTTTTGGCCAAAACAATCCCACTATATGTGTATTTATGGTTCACCCTATGAATTTTTCCAATTATTCAAACTCACACACTTAAATATAAAATTTGTTTTTAAATTGCAATAATTAGTTGATAGAAATGTAAGTATTATTGCTCACTATAAACTTTAGATTTTTCAGTAGCAAAAATTCATGGAAAATTTCTAAATTTGAGATCAAAATATTACACACTGAAATTCTGAAAGTAAGATAAATGTAGCTGAAAAATGTCTAGTTTAAACTTCTAGTTATTACAGTTCCCCTGCCAACTGAAATATACTTGCATTAAAACCATTGCCTTAAATCTATACAAACACATTAGTCTGAGTCTTCTGACTCTGCTACCACCTCACAACAGGTAGGATACATGCCTCCAAAGTTAAAAGAAAACTCAAACTCTCACTTAAGGACAGGTAAAGCATAAAGGCTCTGCCTTCACACTCCAAAAAATTCTACTGTCCCAATAATAAATGTGATATGCAAACTAATTTGGAGCTAAGAGAAGGACCCATGGTTTAAGTCAACTTGTCAAAAACTTGGTTTTTACTTTTTGAAATTTTGCTGTATAGATTAAAATAAAATTCTCATTTCTAGATTTTATATATATATTCCAGAAAATATTTAAATTACTAGAATCATAAATTCAATTCTGAGAGCCTAATGCAAAATAAAGTTCAAGATTCTGGTCTGAACATCAGTCAAGCCATGAGGGGATCATATGTATCTGTGGTACTGTGAGCATAACAAAAAACAGACACACACACTCACAATGTTTTTTTGAGACATACATGCAAATTAGTGCTTTTTTAAGGCACAATATTAAATATTCACATAAATGGAGGCAGAGAAATTGTGAGGCCTACTTGTGGGCTTTGGTCTTAAGAGTGCTAAGCAGTCCTTGCTACTAAAGCACAACCTTTCCCCCATTCCAAAACAAAACAAATATACAGCAAGAGGGACACACATTTATGCCATAAAGGAGATAGTTCAAGGCTGGGCCACTTAAAGAAAAATAATATTTAGAAAATTAATGAAATTCAAAAGATGAGTCAATGTACATTTTTTCCCTTAATCTACCACTCAATTGTCCAGCCAGTATTTTCCTGTTATTTGTATTTACTTTTGCTCTCACTAATATGAATAATTGTTTAAATTTCTATGGCAACCAAAACTCATGACATTAAATCACCTGTATCCTACCAAAAGTGTACACCTTAATGTCATTTACTCAAATGAAGAGGAATTCTTCATCACTACTAATCATTTAACTCATAAAATCATTAGTCTATGGATTAAAAGGAATAATTTTTAGTAACAGGAAACTAACTAATATTGATGGTTTGAGAAATTCTGAAATATATTTTATGACTATTCAATTCAGACATTATGAAATTCAGATAAAACCTTTATTCTTGATTATTTGGTAAGAAGAAATGTACTATGTATGTTTGCAGCTGAATACCAAAATTTCAGTTTGTGAACATCTTTGAGAGCAGTTACAACTTATTAAGACCTAACAAAGTAAAACAAGTCAGGTTATGGAAACTGAACACAATGAAGAGGGATGGATTAGCTATTTTTTTCCTTTGTATTTTCTGTTTTTTGTTTCATTTGCTATAGAAACTGTGGAAAAACTCTGAAGTGATTATCATCAGGCAAATAAATGTTAAAGGTGCTACGTTCCCAGAAATACAGGGAAAACTTAGACAAACAAAAGCACCAAAAAGCATTGATAAATGTGGATGAATTTGCTACAGATATAAAATTAAGAGCTTATCTACCTCCTCTAATTATATGATCCGCAAATTTACTTTTAGTAATAGTTAAGTACACTCACTAACAAGAAACACAGCAGCTACTGGAAAGTTTTAACTAAAAAAACATGTTGAATATGATCCAAATATGATTTTCCTCCCCTTGTGTCCCATGTTATTCATATATTTGTGGTATTCTTTCGTAAGAAACCTTCTGAATGGACTTGCAGATTCATGAGGCAAGTTAGAACAAGGTGAAGGTGCCATTGACTACCCAATAATATGACCAAAAACTGGCTTAGAAAGAATAGGATGAAACAGGTTCAATGTGAAAAGGACATTGGATTCACCAAGTCAGTTTTAGTATTAGAGAATACTAAAATAAACAAAACCAAAGGAAAAACTGCATTTTTATGCCTCAGATGTTGAATTTGAAATTAGGGGTAAAGAATGCTTTTAAAAATGAGTGATCAAGAAAAAAAAAGACTCAAGTTTTTCAATGCTTATTCAAGGAGATTGAAATCTGATGAAAATTATGTTGAGAAGATTAACCACTATGCCTATCTTTTATAAGGTGGGGAGGGAATGTTAATAGAACATAACAGGCTGTATCATGCTGTTTCTTCAAACTGGTGAGAGTTAGCATCCCCAAATATCAATGGGTTTCCTTACTTGTGCATGCCATTGTGGGTGGATCAGAGTCCCTCCTGAAATAATCCTTTTCACAGACACAAGAGGTTGAAGCTTCCTCATGGGTGTAACTGTGAGGTGGACATTTGCTGCAGCTCTGGCTGTGAGGTGAGGCTTTGAAGAACCCAGGTCTGCACACTGTCAAAAGAAATAAGAAACTAAGCTTTTCCCAGGAACAGATGCAGTGTTTGACTTGTGAATAATGTATCATTTGGAATAGTATACACAGATTATAGGCAATACAATCTTGGCATGGATTTCAAGAATTTTTTATAAGCTTCTGGATCATAAATATCAGACTATTCATTAAGATAATCAAATATTTATTTAAAGTATTCAAATTAAAAATGTACGATATGTACACATTTCAATAATGTTTATGGTACAGGAGCTTATAAGAAATTATATGTCTGTAGACAAATGCTTATATGTGTTTAGAGCTGAGGCAGTACTGAGTACAGTTTTACTTAATATTACTGCAACTACATTGGAGAAATTCAAATCATCCCATATACTCCTACAATGATATGATACACTGTAGGTGTTCAAAATTTTTATATTAAATTGATAAATTTAAATAAATGGATGTTATAATTTTTACAAGTTCTTTTAGAGTGAAGAGCCTGCAAAAATGACATTGATTTTAGGAGTCGGATTTTAAGCCTTTGCTTTACATTTTCTTGATTTTAAAATTTTTCTTTGAGATTTTTAGTAACTCAACATGGATGTATTTGAATGTCAGTAATAATTATATACCACACACATTGTAAGATTATAAAGAATAAAAATTATGACTTGTTCAGTTTTTTCATTCACAATATTTATTCCAGTGTTTAAACACAATAGGATTTTAGAAAGTGTCATGAAATGTATAAATGATGGAATGGAAGAGAATTACTGAATAATTTAGAATCATACCAATAAAGTGTCTGTTGATCCTATAGTTAACTTTCCTAAGTTGGTAGTTAGGTAAGTAAGTGTTCATGAAGTCAATCTCTTTATCCTATGACTTCCAGAGATTTTTTATTTTTAAGAGAGAAGGATAATGAGAGAGAGACACACACAGAGAGAATCAATTTTTATTGAGCTTTTCACATGGCTTTTGTTGCTCTGACGTTTAATTGTGTACGTGGGTGCTGGGGTTTGAATCCGTGTACTTGCGCGTGCCGGGCAAGCTCCATAACCACGAGCCACTGCTCCAGCCCCACTTCCAGAGATTTTAAATCCTTTCTTCACAAGGGGTAATGAAGCAAAACTTCAGTATTCCTACTTTAGTCTGACCCAATAGAAGACTACCAAACTGATGGATATAATACTTTTTTTAGAGCTTATTTAAAGCTAATACACACTACTATTATTAGTTTCAGAATTCACTACATATATTGAGGAGTATGTATTCAAGAATCAATGCACATTTACTGAAACTCAAAGGTAAACTTGTATTTCAATAGAAATTTCTGATAGACATAATGAATTGGAATTAATTTCTGTATGTTATAAATGATCCTGGGTTTCAGTAATCCATGCTAAGTCTTTATGCCATCTCCGTGAATAATCAAGAATTGGCAAAAATAAGAAGGTACTTTTTCAGTATATCTAATTATGGTGATAGTAAAGCTTTAATGCTCTTATAAATTCAGAGAGAATATGAAGGTATTTGAAAGATAAGAAGAGCTTTTTGATAGTATTAAGGACATTCTTGTAGTAAAATGATTAGAAGAAGATTTAAAATATTTCTTTTCTTATAATAAGATTGCTATAGCAGCCAATACCATACTTAGCTAAGTTATCCATTTTTTTCTTTTATCCTCTTAGTACAACCATTCTCACATTAAATTCGATTTGCTTTCAAAGGTATGAAGTGTCAATCCACACATTCTGCATACTTGAAATGCATTTATCATTAATGAAACTTTCTTTTCTTCCTAGTGAATGCCTTTCAAATTAAAATCTTTATGTGGTATCATATACAACACTATTATTCAACCCTGCATGGGAGCTTTGGAAATAAGAAATAATATAAATGAAAGTAAAATGTAGAGAAATGTACCCAAATCTTTTTCAGCTCGTGTGGTGAGCTAGAAACTGTTCTTGGTAATAGACCGCTATGGTAAACAAGATAAACATAGCCTCACCTTTGTGAGTCTTAAAAGTATTATATGGGGCTGGAGCAGGTGGATCAGCAGTTAAAGCACTTGCCTGACATGCATAAGTACCCAGGTTGGAACCCCAGCACTATGTACACAAGTAAATGTCGGAGGAAAGAAGGTCAGATGAAAAAATAAATAAAATTGAGTCAGTCTCTCTCACTCTCTCTCTCTCAAAAGTATTGCATGAATAATTATACATACGATTATGGTAAGAAAGATGCGAGTGAATGTAGATTATTCTATTTAAACAAGCATATCAGAGATGGATTCCCTTAGACAGCTGAATTTCTGATGAAATTTGAAAGACTAGGAAAATTATCCAATTGAGTAGGAGTTTAGTGATGTGTAGTGGGAGAAATTCTTTCAAAAGAATTTATGAGGTGGAATACAGAAAGGGAGATAGAAGAAATTTAAAAAAATTATCAGGGAGACAGTTGGAAGTGGAAGAGACAAATTGTATAATCACAAAAGCCATAATATCGTCTTCTTAATGGCCGAATAGGATGGAGATGGAAAGAATTATGCTCAGGGAAGTATCCCAATCTCAGAGACTCAAGGGCCAAATGGTACCTCTCATCTGTGGAAGCTAGAATACATGGGGAAGCAGCATGTTAGACTGTTGGGAATATGAGGCTCAGCTGGCTTGTAGAAGAATTGGTGGTAAACAACTCTAAGGGGTCCAGCTGGCTTGTAATTAGCAAATTGCCTGACCGCATGACTAAGCTATTCGGCCACTCATTTGTTACAATTGGGGAAAGGTGTTTGCATTGTACCCTATTGGCTGTTGTAATGGATAAATAGAGTAGCAGCTAGTCAGGTAGAGGAAGCAGCCAAAGAGGAAGTAGCCAAAGAAGAGAAAGCAGCCAGAGAAGAAGCAGCCAAAGAAGCAGCAGTAGCCAGAGAAAAGCAAGAAAGCAAGCAGCCGTGTCCTGAAGGGAGAAAGCAGAGAAGACGCATAGAACCGGAGAGATCAGCAGAGACGTCAGATCAGCAGCGGTAGAAGATGCAGGTCCCGTGTTCCAGCCGCCGGCGTTCGCCCCCTTGTTCCTGGCTCCCCAACCCTTCCTAACTCAGCCCCTCGGAGGACGACCCGACGTCGTTCTATCCGTTCCTCACTCTGGAGTGCAGTGGGGAGCGACTCCTTTCCCCATCCCTGCCCTAACTCAGCCCCTTGGAGGATGGCCCAGCGTTGGGTCATTCTACCCGTTCCTCGCTCTGGAGTGCAGCGGGGAGC